>JAODAL010011898.1:0-97840 GCA_025379985.1 Phyllomedusa bahiana | reverse complement strand
TTAGGTACGCCATCTCTTCCCCTTTAGGTACGGCCCATCTCCCTCCTTTAGGGTACCGCCCCCCTTCTCCTTTAGGATACCGGCCATCTCTTCTTTTAGGATACCGACCATCTCTCCCTCCTTTAGGATACCGATCATCTCTCCCTCCTTTAGGATCCCGGGATTTCCCCCTCCTTTAGGATACGACCATCTCTCTCTCCTTAGGATACGCATCTCTCTCTCCTTTAGGATACCGGCCATTTCTCTCTCCTTTATGTTACCGTCCATCTCTCTCTCCTTTATGTTACCGTCCATCTCTCTCTCCTTTAGGGTACCGACCATCTCTCTCTCCTTTAGGGTACCGACCATCTCTCTCTCCTTTAGGATACCGGCCATCTCTCTCTCATTTAGGATACCGACCATCTCTCCCTCCTTTAGGATACCGAACATCTCTCCCTCCTTTAGGATACCGAACATCTCTCCCTCCTTTAGGATACCGATCATCTCTCTCTCCTTCTTGATAGCGTCCAGCTCTCTCTCCTTTAGGTTACCGACCATCTCTCTCTTCTTCAGGATACCGGCCATCTCTCCCTCCTTTAGGATACCGGCCATCTCTCTCTCTTTTAGGATAATGAACATCTCTCTCTCCTTCAGGTTACCGTCCATCTCTCTCTCCTTTAGGGTACCGACCATCTCTCTCTCCTTTAGGGTATCACCATCTCTCTCTCCTTTAGGATACCGCATCTCTCTCTCTTGGATACCGACCCTCTCCCTCCTTTAGGATACCGACCATCTCTCTCTCGTTTAGGATACCGCCCATCTCTCCCTCCTTGAGGATACCGCCCATCTCTCTCTCCTTTAGGATACCGGCCAACTCTCTCTCCGTGAGGATACGGGCCCTCTCTCTCTCCTTAAGGATACCGATAATCTCTCTCTCTTATAGCAACCCTGGGAGGGATGATAGGGTCACTCCCCATTGTGTCTTACCAGCACAGGAACTTGTTGATGCTTCCTACTGACAAAGTTTACCTTTTAGAGCTCTGTAGCCTTATGCCCTGCTGTTTAGACCCCTCCATCACTAATGTCCCTCTAAGAGGCTCAGCTAAGAATAGCAGAGCTAAAATGTCAGTCACTGCTGTAGACCCTCCCACAGAGGGAGCATGAAGCTGACTGTGAAGAGCAGGATTTGGAAACACAGTTGGCCCTACCATATAGTATACTGGAAAACCCCCAAAATTGTGAAACTTGAAATAAAATGCAATTGTACCATTTTTGTGGGGGAAAGGTATAAAAACTGTCTAGGTCTTAGACTTTCTTTGTGACCCATGGCAACCAATCACAGCTCCCCTTTTACTTTCCCAGAGCACTATATGAAATGAAAGAGGAGCTCTGATTGGTTGCTATGGGTAACAAAGAAAGTCTAAGACCTAGACAGCTTTCATACATCAGGCTCTTTGTTCTTATATAGTTCACTGTACTGTAAAAAATGACATTTTATATGTATTCTGCAGATCTGTGTGATTCAAGTGATAGCAAATTCTTAGCATTTTTATTATATTTTTGTGCTAAAAATTTTCAATGATTGTTATTTTTCTCTGGGACCTGTGGTGCGCCAAGCAAGATCACTACCATAGGTTCTATTCATTGACATTTAGTCATTGACTAATTTCTTTTCTTTTATTTCTAGCCTGCTGTGATGTGTTTGTAATCATTGATAATACTATAATAACTCTGTAAGTACCTTTTTAAAAATGGGATTTATGGCAGATGCTGTATTGGTTTTCTAATTTTATATTAGTTAAATTATTATTAATTTTATAACATATAATCTAATATGAATTTTATATTATTTACATTTACATTTTTTATCTCATATAATTTTATATTCATTTTATCTTATTGTTAACTTATTTAATTGTATATAGTTTGATAATTAACATTAATTAGCATGGCCTGAGCTGTCAGGAATTCTGTACAGTCTTTTCTAGCCCACCAATTATTGCGTTTACAATGCAGCACATTTAGGCTTCACACCAACAGTACCCCAGCGATCGACCTACGATGCACCAAATATACGACCTGCAGTAGGGCAGGTTCAAACATACTGGCACATTCTACACTGCTTTTTTTAATACTTTTTTTTGTACTTGTTCTTTTAGTCCTTCTAGGCTGCTTGACCATTAAGGGCCCAAGCGTTTTTACACTGTTCTGCAATAATAATATGTTGCAGAACAGTATACATAAGTGGCATTTCTATAATAATAATAATAATAATAATCTTTATTTATATAGCGCCAACATATTCCGCAGCACTTACAATATAGAGGGAATAACCCACAGACAACCAGAAAATTACATTATAAAAAAGTACTGACAAATGAGACACAAGGTGTGAGGGCCCTGCTCGCAAGAGCTTACAGTCTATTAGGTGTATGGGTGAAACAAAGGGTGAAAGTGTTGGTTCACAGGGTCCAGCCATGTTACATAAATATGGGGTAGTATACATAAAATGCGGAAATGAACCTGCCATCCCAACCATACATCTTATACAGATAAGTGCTGTGGGTCCCAAAGTGCAGGAGTGACGAACTGTGACAGAATTTGGGGGGTTGACATTTAGGGATCTTGATAGGCTTGTCTAAGAAGATGAGTTTTCAGAGCGCACTTAAAACTGTGAGGTTGTGAGTGTGCCTATCACATGGGGTAGCATGTTCCGGGAAACTGGGGGCAATACGTGCAAAATCTTGGAGACGGGCATGGGAGGTTCGGATGAGTGAGGTGTGTAGTTCTTAGATCAGTAGCAGAGCGGAGAGAGCAGGTAGGGTGGTTTGACAGGATAAGGGAGGAGATGTAGGGGGTGCGCACTGTGGAGAGCCTTATGTTGAGAGTGATGAGTTTTGTTGTATTCTTTTACTGAATAGGCAGCCATGCAGAGGACACAGGGTAGAGGCATCAGTTATAGCGGCTGGAAGAAAAACAAGCCTGGCTGCTGCAATTCAGGACAGATTGGAGGGGGCGAGTTTACAGAGAGGAAGACCAACAATAGGGAGTTTACAGTAGTCAAGACGAGAATGAAATAAGAGCAACAATGAGGTTTGAGTTGTTTCCACAGTGAGAAATGGACGGATTTGGAGATGTTCTTGAGGTGCAGGTGACAGGATCGGGGGAAGGGATTTGAATTAGGGGGTGAAGGTTTAGATCAGAGTCTAGTATAACCCCCCCGACAGCGGGCTGCTGCCTAGGAGTTATGGTGGTACCACACCATGAGAGGGGAAAATAGCAGGGTGAGGTCGGTTAGTGATGGTGGGATGCTAGAAGTTCAGTTTTAAATGAGGTTTAGTTGGAGATAGAGAGAGGACATGATGTCAGAGACAGCGGACAAGGGCAGTCCCTGGTGTTTTGTAGCAGGGCAGGAGTGATGTCTGGGGAGGAAGTGTATAGTTGAGTGTCATCAGCGTAGACATGGTACTGGAAGCCAAATCTGCTGATGGTTTGTCCAATGGGGGCTGTGTAGAGTGAAAAGAGGAGAGGACCAAGAACGGATCCCTGAGGAACCCGACAGAAAGGGAGGGAGAGGAGAGGAGGTAGAACCGGAAAATGAGACACTGAAGGGAGGGGGTCAGAGAGGTAGGAAGAAACCAGAGAGAGCGGTGTCCTGGTTTACCGATGGCGCTGAGCATGTTGAGGAGGAGGTGGTGATCAACAGTGTCAAATGCTGCAGAGAGATCCAGAAGAAGCAGCAATGAGTAGTTACCCTGAGATTTTGTTGTCAGGAGATCATTTGAAACTTTAGAAAGAGCAGTTTCCGTGGAGTTTAGGGTTTCCTTCATCTAGAATAATCACATCTTGCAAGCGTGGTTAGACTCAAATGAAGTTAAAATTTTAAAATTGTACAGATGAAAGCCAAATACAAGCAGGTGGAAACAATGTCAACTGTAGACTGTTTTCTGTTACTATAGAGCAGTCTGAGTAAGTTGTAGTTGTAGTCCTGCTTTATATATACATGTATTCTGTCATGTAAAATTGTTATCTCTATATTCTAAGTGATTTCATATGTAATGAACACTGCTTGTGTTACACAGCAAATAATCCTCTCTCTTGAATGCAATGCTAATGGCAAAAGTGAATTCTTGCTTTATAAAGATAGGGTTACAAATAGTTAGTAGGAATCCTGTTGGGACGGTGATGATCGGTCAGTGATTGATGTGGGTGAGGGCAAGGGTAAGATTAGAGGTAGGGGGTCTTCTCAGTGACACTTGCAAAAGGCTGTGAGGTTATTATGACAAGTGCACAGGATGATGACAAGGTCCCTTGTGTTCGTCTCAGTTTCTTAAATCTATTGGCCATCTGGACTTACGGCGACATGTATGAAAGGGTTTTCCACCCTTTTCTGGCGTACAGTGCACCTAACTGAGCCGGCTACTATGTCTAATGATGTTAACGTATGTGTTAGGCACATTGTACATAAGACTCCACACTTTCTAATGCGCCTAACATGAAGGGGTGTTCTGGAGGCGTGTCACACCACATTCGTACCATTAGACACATATGTGAATGTGGTTCGGCAGAACTAGGCACATTACTGCTCCGACAGGCAGATCTATCTCAATGTGGGCTGCCTGAGCCTGAGGAGTTGAGGTGGAGATAGATTTGCTGTAAGGGCCAAAAATGTCCAATATTTCTCAGCTTACAGCAGTACAAATAATAAAAGTAATTTTTATAATTATCAAACTGTATAAAATGAAATTTTTTAAAATTTTAATGAAAAATGTTATCATATAAAATTAATATAAAATAAAACACTCACCGGCCACAATTATTAGGTAAAACCATGCTAGTAGGGTTGGACCCCCTTTTGCCTTCAGAACTGCCTCAATTTCTTCGTGGTATAGATTCAACAAGGTGTTGCAACGATGCTCAATTGGTCCCCAAGGGGCCCAAAGAGTGCCAAAAAAAAATATTCCCCACACCATGACACCACCCCCACCAGCCTGAACCGTTGATACAAGCAGGATGGATCCATCCTTCATTTTGTTGATGCCAAATTTGACCCTACCATCCGAATGTCGCAGCAAAAATCGGGGAACTCATCAGACCAGGCAACGTTTTTCCCAATCTTCTACTGTCCAATTTCGATGAGTTTGGGCAAATTGGAGCCTCAGTTTCCTGTTCTTAGCTGAAAGGAGTGGCACCCGGTGTGGTCTTCTGCTGCTGTAGCCCATCTGCCTCAAAGTTCGCCGTACTGTGCGTTCAGAGATGCTCTTCTGCCTACCCGGGTTGTAACGGGTGGCTATTTGAGTCACTGTTGCCTTTCTATCAGTCGAACCAGTCTGCCCATTCTCCTTTGACCTCTTGGGATCAACAAGGCATTTCCGCCCACAGGACTGCCGCTCACTGGATGTTTTTTCTTTTTCGGAACATTCTCTGTAAACCTAGAGATGGTTGTGCGTGAAAAATCCCAGGAGATCAGCAGTTTCTGAAATTTCTCAGACCAGCCCTTCTGGCACCAACAACCATGCCATGTTCAAAGGCACTCAAATCACCTTTCTTCCCCATACTGATGCTCGGTTTGAATGCAGGAGATTGTCTTGACCATGTCTAAAATGCCTAAATGCACTGAGTTGCCGCCATGTGATTGGCTGATTAGAAATTAAGTGTTAACGAGCAGTTGGACAGGTGTACCTAATAAAGTGGCCGGTGAGTGTACAATGACCCCAAAATAGAAATATCTCCTATAAAATGTATTTAAAATTCATAGAATCTTAAACTAGTTTTACAGTAAATAACTCACTGATGTTGTGGTTCAGATTTTTAAATATTACATTTTTATTATATTAAATTTGAAATGTATTGTTGCTGCTCTCACCCTTTATTCTACATACAGCAAGAGCCAGCACAGCACAGGTATTGCTGGGACCTGTGGTCCTCCAAGCAGGATCAGTACCATTGTTTCTATTCACTGACATGCTATTCTAATGATCTTTCTCTTATTTCCAGCCTGTCTATAACCTTAATACATGTTAGGCGCATTACTTATGCGCCTAAGTTCCATAATGCGGCAAACACACAGGTGAGGTGCGATGAACTTTACACAACATTTATGAACACATAAAAACCCCTTTCATACATCAGGCGCATTATACACTGAAAATGAGACTCGAATATTCAGTTTGACGCGCCTTCCTTCACACATGTCGCCCTTAGGGTCAGTAAAAAATAGCATGCCCCTCATATTCTTCGCTTTCTAACAACGTCACTTGCATGCACCAATATTTTACATTGTACATTGTTGTCTCTCTGTATTTATCGACATTTGCAAGGCACCTCTGATCCCGTCCTTGACTCAAAGAATAGACTTGAGACCTAACTTGAAGTTTCAGAGCCCCAATTCAAAATTTGTAACAGGACCCCCACCTAGTGGACCTTATGCCATTTATAACACTTTGGTGCCTTCCTATATGATATTGATCCCACTCAGATATCAGGGCACAGTTGCAACCATGGCCATCTTATCCATTGGGCACACTAAGCAGTTGCTCAGGAGCCTCACAACCATAAGGGCCCCAGATGGTGAATGTATGTCTTGGGAATACAAGGCACATGCCCTGGTTCTCTGGGTTAGCACTACTTATTCCTAGAACATACAAGCAGTTAAAAAAACATAGTGGCCCTGTCCATTAGTCTTGTAGGCTGCCGGCTGCCTACAAGACGTCACTGGGGTTTTTTGGTCATGACGTCATAATGATATGGATGTGCTTAGGGGTGGTTAGATGTATGGCTTCATTTGGTGTCATGTTTTGGCATGGCTATAGGCATGGTCTGGTGTGATGGCATGTATTTGGGAAGGGCCCACTGTACTGCTATGCCCAGAAGCCCATAATGCTACTTTGGATCTCACCATATATTTGTCATGGTTCACCTGCAACAGACGGAGAATTCCCCATGTTGCACATGGGTTTTAGTATAGAACCAGGCTAAAAAGCAGAGTCTAAGGAACCAGATGGTTTTCACACTTTCACGCCTTAACAGGGATCTTGTTTTCACTACAAAGGATTCCCAGGTTGCTAACCCTGATGTGGTCACCTGCAGCAACAGCTGTGCATGAGATGCAGTACCAAAGGAGCAAACAAAAGGCATAGATGAGCAGGCGATGGGTTAAGGCAAGTAGGGTCTGGCAAGAATAGAGACAACGCCAAAAGTGAGGACAGTCAATGGTCAAGTAATGAGGTCAGAGAAGCCAAGGGAACTCTAGAAGCATTCAAACATCAGGCAAGGAGGAAAATGTCCCTATAAATAGCCACAAAGTACTTTTTTGGAGGGGGAGCAGATTAACATGGTACACTGGCCCTTTAAAGCACAGAGGACCAGCACATGTGCATGATAGGGAACAGCCACAGCAGACAAAAATGACTAGGCTAGCCAATGAAGCAGACAAGAATGACTGAGCTAGCTAATGAAGCAGCCACAGCAAAGCAGTAGAAAGCCACATGGAGTGGCTTAGAGATAAGCGGCCACATCAGAGGCCACAGACATGAGCTGCACCATGGCTGGTGACAATATTGAGAACATCTGAGAAGACTTTGAAAGTGTGTATAAGGTTGCTTTCACACAGCGCAGTTTTGGTGCAGTTTTAACTGCACTCCAACTAAACGGGTTTTGCTCAGAAGGGGGCGTGTGTCATTTGTTTGAATTGCAGATCATGTGACCCAGCAGGATGACATCACCAGGCCTTTCCTCTCTGTAGTCAAAGAAAGGTCTGGTTATGTATAGAATTGTAAGTAGCTACACTGTAGCTCAGAGGTAACATTTTTGCTTTACAGCACAAGGGTCCTAGGTTGAAATCCCTTCAGGAACTTCACTTGTGGATTTTATTTTCTTCTTTATCAATGCATAGACCGCATTGGGTTTCTTTTTTTTATTTGCAGTGTTTGACTTATTTCTAACTAATCCAAAGACAGGAGTAGAATGACAGCACCCGGGTTTCGAATGCTCAGTAGCTACCTGAGAGGAGAGGTGATGTCTGAGCATGTGCGACCAGGACTGAGGAGCTCTCAGCCCTGGTCATATCCCCTGGAGATGAGCTGTAAACAATGGATCACTAAAGGAGCAGCTAAAACAAAAACGGTGCAGAATTTTTAATAATGATGAATGGTGAAAATGTTTATTATTTAATTTACAAACTTCCCACGTCAATTTTAGTTCGTGGCAAAACCCCTTTAAACTGCCTTTAGAACCCTAAGACTACATGTGAAGTATTCTCTGTTGTAGCACTTACCTCATCTGGCCAACTAATTAAGAGATAACTCGGATATTTTTCCTTTCTAGCTAATGTGTTTAATCATGCCAAATGCAGTTTCCAAAAATAGAGACAAGATCCATTCCAGGGATCATTAACTCCTATAACAGTCTAGTAATGATCTACTAATTAAACCATTTCTTATGACAGACATAACTAAAAGGTACAAAAAATGACTACTGCAAAAGGTTTTCACCATTCATGCAAGGAAACTTGAAAGGCATGACAAAGGCTTTCCAAAGCTAGCTCACCGTTTCTCTAACCTGACCTGTGCCTTTACATCCTCATCCAAAGACTAAGAACATCCTATTACTTTGTGATTCCAAATAAAAGTGAGTTTGCAGCCTAAAGATAGTTCTGCACAATTGTGTAATATTGTCAGGCCAGCAGAAGTTCTCTCTCTAATAAAAGGTAGCTCCACACGTAGTGGATTTTTATGTCACAAATCCACAGCAAAATCCATATGTGCATATATTGCAGTGGTGTGATGCAGATTCACTGTGGAATACCCACCCCTCACCCTAAAAGCACACCATAGTTTTGTTAACCCCTTCTTGACAGCCGGTCACAATAATATGGTTCTTCCTCTTTTTCCTCCCTACCTTTCAAGAGCTATAATTTTTTTCATTTTTCTATCTACATAGACATTTGAGGGCTTTTATTTCATGGGACAATATTTACCTTTAATGGTTTCATTGACTGTACCATAGAATATACTGGGAAAATTTTAAAAAATTCTAAGTGGTGTGAAATGTGAAAAAAACGTACTTGCGGCATGTTTCCGGAGGTTTTTTGCTTTTACGGCATACAATCTTCAGTATAAATTATGCATTATTTGGATTCTGCAAGTTGATACAATTTCCACAGTATCAAATATGTAGGGTTCACGTTATGTTTTATTACTGTAAAAAAAAATCCAAACTTTCTCTATTTTTTACATTTGCGCTGCGGAGTCTTTTTCTGTGACCTATAACTTTTTTGCACTTCCACCTCTGGACCTGAGTGAGGGTGCATTGTTTTGCAAGCTCAAGTGTAGTTTTTATTGGTACTATCTTGAGATACATGCAACTTTTTGATCACTTTTTATTCCAATTTTTAGGGGATGTAAAACAACCGAAAAAAACACAATTTTGTATTTTGGATTTTTTTTTTCTACTGTGTTCAATGACCAGGATAAATGATGTTACATTCCAATAGATTGGACTTTTAGGGTAAGTTCATACGGCATATTGCAATGCGCAATACGCCGGGTGTTTTAGAAGTACATGCTGACCAGTGCGTACTTCTAAAGCGGGGGCGGGAGGGCAGCCCCATTCACCTTCAATATCAGCAACGCGTAGGCGCTGCGAAGAAGTGACATGTCACTTCTCTCTCCCGGCGTCCAATACGCGTGTATTGTACACCAGGGGAGACAGAACTAAATCATAGCTCTCCATGAGAGCTATGTATTACCGTAATTGTGGGGCGCATTTCGGGCATATAGAAGCGCAAGTACGCAGTGAAATGTGCCTCGCAATTACGCCGTGTGAACACACCCTTGCAGATGCAGCCATACCAATTTTGTGTAACTTTTTACTTTATTTTTATTATTTGTAAAATGGAAGAAGTTGGGTGATTTTTAGCCCTAAGTCTGGGATCACACAACAATACTTGGGACCATATTTTGCATAAATTTTTAAGCCAAAACCAGCAGTAGATCCAAAACACAAAAGATGTGCAAATGTTTCTGACCAAAATAGTATCATGTGAACCCAACTAGACAGTAACTGTGCAGATCTTAGGCCCCATTCACACCTGTATGACACTCCAGCCTGTTTTCCCTTTTGGACAGTACCAACACCCTGGAGGGAACCTAATGATTAAACTGATCACATAGGTTTTTGGGAGATTGGTTATGCATCCAGCAGCTTTAGTTGTGATGTCAGACATCTTCCCAAGCTGAACAATGAAATATTGGACCTTATGTATGAACACTGTCTAGCAGTAAGACTTTTTTTTATTGCCCATAGTAACCAATCAGAGCACAGGTTTTATTTCCCACAGTGCTCTGGAAATATAAAAGCTGAACTTGGTTGCTATGAGCTCTGATTGGTTGCTATGGGCAACAAAGACAGTCTTACTTCTAGACAGTGTTCATACATAAGGTGTATTTGGTCCAGCAAAGGACACTAGAGAAGTTGTCCATCTCAGAAAGAAGGGGCATGGACAGATAAAGCTAATATGTCTGAGCGCACCCTAGGAGTAGAAAGTTATGGTGCCCTAGCTTACCTTTACATACCTTCTGTTTCATACAGTGGGTTAGAAAAATAATCATGGAATTTTTCTTCAGATGTTACCCTGTTTCCCTGAAAATAAGACCGTGTCTTATATTAATTTTTGCTCCTAAAGACGAGCTCAGACTTATTTTTAGGGGATTTCTTATTTTTCTATGAACAATAATTCACATTTATTGTTGAAAACATCAACATGTATTAATATACTGTTGTGATTTCATCACAAACATCAGCATAAGCAGCCAAACTCTGAATTGCATCAAAACAATGCACTATGTCTTATATTCGGGGGATGTCTTATTTTCGGGGAAAACAGTATATTATATATTATAGAGTTATTCTCCACTTAAAATATTTATATAAACTATAAAATACTTAAAATATTACTTTACAGGAAGACTATCTCCATAAAGTGGTGCTGTACAAAGTCACCATATGGCATGGTATCAGTGGCGTAACTACCGGGGTAGCAGGGGTAGCAGTTGCTACGGGGTCCCTGCGCTTAGGGGGGCCCCGGGGCAGCTGGTACCACGTCCGCTACCCCGGTAATGCCGCTCCTGGGCCCGCCGGCAGTGAACTTAACAGTTCACTGCGGCGGGCGGGGAGCTGCGGGGCCCGCTGCATACTCCCTCTGAACGCCCGGGCCCCCCGGCCCGAGCGTTCAGAGGCAGCGCTGCTCGGAGCGACGATCGCTCCGCTCTGTTACTTCCCCCTGCCGGCCCTCTGTGGTCACGTGGGCGCGCGCGGTGACGTCACATCACCGCGCCGCCCGCGCTGAGCGCAGAGGCTGCAGGGAGAGCAGCAGAGCGGAGCGAGTGGTGCATCGGGGGAGTGTGGACCGAGGTGAGTAAGTTGTTTCTTATTTTATCTACCCCATATGCGTGCCTATAGCCCCCCATATGCCTGCCTATAGCCCCCAAAGGCCTGCCTATAGCCCCCATATGCCTGCCTATCCTCCCCATATGCCTGCCTATAGCCCCCCATATGCCTGCCTATACCCCCCATATGCCTGTCTATAGCCCCCCATATGCCTACCTATAGCCCCCCCATATGCCTACCTATAGCCCCCCATATACCTACCTATTGCCCCCCATATGCCTGCCTATACCCCCCATATGCCTACCTATAGCCCCCTATATGCCTGCCTATACCCCCATATGCCTGCCTATACCCCATATGCCTGCCTATAGCCCCCATATGCCTGCCTATAGCCCCCCATATGCCTGCCTATAGCCCCCCCATATGCCTGCCTATAGCCCCCATATGCCTGCCTATACCCCCCCTATGCTGCCCTATAGCCCCCATATGCCTGCCTATAGCCCCCCATATGCCTGCCTATACCCCCCATATGCCTGCCTATAGCCCCCCATATGCCTACCTATAGCCCCCCCATATGCCTGCCTATAGCCCCATATGCCTGCCTTTTACCCCCATATGCCTTGCCTATACAGCCCCCATATGCCTGCCTATACAGCCCCCCATATGCCGGCCTGTATCCCCCCACAAGCCTGCCTGTCTACTACTATGGGGCCCCTTTAGCTACCTAAACCCTACCTATATGGCCCCTATAGCCCACCTAACCCCTGTCTACCTGTATGGCTCCCATTAGCTACCTAATCCCTGCCTGCCTATATGGGCACTCTATTGGCTACCTAATCCCTGCCTGCATATATGGGCACTATTGGCTACCTAAACCTTGCCTATTTGGGGCCCCATATATCCTATCTAAACCCTGCCTGCCTAAATGCACCCCATATAGCCTGGGGGCAGGTGCTGAGAAAAAGTCAGGATTCTAAGATATTTGTGTCTAAATCTGCAGGGACAAGTGGTCGGGAGATGTCATCGTGATGGCGGACTGGACGGATGCAGAACAAAAGAGAAAGTCAACGACTGGTCAGAAAACGTCACTTGTGAGTCACTAGATGTAACTGCACTATAATCACTTATATGTCTGCAGATCCTGTGTACATTGATAATTACCACTATATGGTCACTGCATGGAGGTAATATACAGTCTGTAGAACCAGTGTACACTGGTGTCTACCACTATATGGTCACTGTATGGAGGTAATATTCAGTCTGCAGAGCCTGTGTACATTGGTGTCTACCATTATATGGTCACTGTATGGAGGTAATATACAGTCTGCAGAGCCTGTGTACACTGGTATATACCAACATTTAATGGTCATTATATTATTATTATTATTATTATTATTAGACAGTATTGGTCTTTGTGTACAGATCAGTAATAGTTTTAGGGTATTATTCAGTTACTATGTGGTGGTAATTTGTGGTCGTGTTCTGGCGGTATAATCAGGTCCTTATGTAATAGCGTTATTGGTAATGCTGGTCTTAGTATAGTGGGATTTGATTGGTAGCAGTATGATGGTGCGATGTATGGTGAGGTATTTGCCCCTTGTATTATCTACATTATCTAACAGCATGTCCTGGTACATGGTCGTGGTCAGGGAGGGGGGGGCCTATCCAAAAGTTTGCGATGGGGCCCTGGCTCCTCTAGTTACGCCCCTGCATGGTATGTATATGAGGTGATGATTCTGTGTGCTGCCGTACAGGCTCCCTGTGCATGAGGGAGGCAATGGCTTTACCCTATGGTTCACAAGCTTTTGGAAAGCTACAATTCCGAACATGCTCTACATGCCATAAGTGATATGATATTCTGAGGGTTGCAGTTTTGTAACAGCTAGAGACCACTTTTCTATAGACCAGTAATTTGATTCATAATGCATAAAGAAGGCTATGCATAGCAGATGATGGGTGGGCATGGCTTCTAAATGTGTTGGGACTGGACAGTAATCCTATGCTCCTCTTGGAAATCAGTGTTTGACACCTTCTTCCCCATTTCTATAATGATCCAAATGTGCAGGTTTACTGGGGCTAAGAGAAGAAGCTGTGGGCCTGAAAGTTTATGGATGGCTTTTTTTATCCCATCTCGACATTAACTTTTATACTAAAAAAAAGTCTTATATAAACACAGCTTCACAGGGCAGAACAGAAAAAAATCAGTGGTAAATAAGATTACTAGGTCAAATTTACTTAAAGTGTTTAAATTCAGACTAGACAGCCTAAAAGGGCACCAAATTTAACAAAGGGGCTTATGCTGTTTGAGAAGTTTGGCAATCATTCGACACTTTTGTCTTTCTTTGCACCACCTATCAATTGGCTTAGTTTATACCAAAAACTGCGCCAAAATGTGGTGCAATTTTTTATGTTTAATGTTGAATTGTAAGCTATGCCCTTTTCACAAAGCTAAAGTCAAGCCTCTTGTTGGGTGAGATGCTAATGTATCTAACAGATGTAATAAATCTAATGTGCAAGGCATGTACATCAGATTTTTGGTTCAAATTTCTCCAGAATTCCATCACCATTACATTCGTAAATCTGCCCAATGGGTTTGTAATCACCTCAGGTGGTTGTGTCGAGCGGCCGAACAAACAACATAAATAAATAAATGCCCCTAACACAAAAGGTACAAATGATGAAACAAAAGGAAGAAGACAATTAGAGAGGGAAACCAGAGCTCTAGCCGTCATTCTTGAGTTTCAATTGACATATGATGGAGGAAGTTTTCGTGCCGAAGAGCAACATGCTTCGGGGCCTCGCCAGCCTCTTTATTGCTGAATACTAAACGCTTAGAAAAGCAATATAGTCAGTATTCCTAATGAAAATAGGCCCTGATGGAAAGGAAAGCTGTATACACAACAGGGGATTAGACATTGTATCAGATTTTTTTTAAAAAGCTACTTAAAACAGCTTAGTAATACATGGGGTGGTTTCTGTGCCGTCAAGGTTTAGCCATGACGCGGCCAAGAACTGCTGAGGCGCCCTGCGCCAGTGATTTTTAATTAACGAACCATGGCAAAATCGCAAGGCCAAAAAAGGGGTTGTCTGGTTTGTACTAAGTATAAGTACAGGTATGTAACAGTATTGCAGAATAGCGCTCTAATATGGCACGGTGTATGGGAATACTAATATGGCAACCACGGAGACCTTCCTTAACCTTCTTGCTGTCATGACAACTGGTCAGGAGGAATCTGGTCACAACAGACTTTGGCTCTATTTTTCAACCATTTACATGTCAAGGTTCCATTAACCTCAGCATCTAGGTGGTAAAATAGCCAATTCTCTCCAATACTGGCTGCCAGCAGTGGGTGTCAGCTGCAATGAAAGCAACAAATGTCCAATTTTGTAATTTCTTACCGATACTCTGACGTACACGTAGGGTTAGAAACATAAATTTTAAACAGTTAACCCCTTCCCAACATTGAAATAATAGCTACATCCGATGGTCTTCCCAAGACTGGATGTAGCAATACATCCAGGACATGTGCAGATTGTGCAGGCTTTGCTTGTGAGCCCAGATGATGTGCACATAGGACCAGCTGTATATTACAGCTGGCTTCATGCACTATTGCACAATTAACCCTTTAAGGACCAAGCGACTGTATTTTGTTTGCTTTTTATACCAATTATGTGTATTTTTAATTATTATTATTTTTTTTTTTTTATTTGTAAAATACCAAAACGGGGTTGATTTGAACTTTTATTTATTTATTTTTTTTACTTTACATTAAGACCCTCTAGGGTGCTTCACCACTAAGGGGCACGATCTTATGTACAGCCAAATGCATTGTATAAACAATGCAATAGATTGTATAAAGATTGCGGTTTTACTACTTTCTGCCTGGGGCACGATGTAATAAAATTAAAAACATGGTGGCGATGGAAGCTTTCAAAAGGTTTTCAGTCGGCAAGGGTTTTCGGTCAGTTTTTTAAACCTCTGTTTATATAAAGTCAAGTAACCTAAAATATAAGCGCTTTGAGAAGCTACAATGTAGCTGAATGGTTAGCACTTTTGCCTTTCCGTATAGGGTTCCTAGGTTCAAATCTCTGCAGGAACCAAACACATGGATTTTTTTTTTATTCCCAATGCACAAACCTGATCTCCTGCCAGCTGCCTGACAGGAGAGGTGATTTCTGAGCATGTGCAGCCAGGACTGAGGGGCTCTCATCACTGGTTGTATCCCCTGGAGATCAACTGTACAATAATGATCACTAAGGTAGCAGGTAAAACAAGTGATGAATGGTGAAAATGTTTATTATTTAATTTGCAACCTTCCCACATCAATTTTACTTGATGGCAAAATCCCTTTAATTCCTGTGAAACACCTAGAGGGTTAACAAGCTTGCTAAATGCTGTTTTGAATACTTTAAGGGCTGTAGTTTTTTAGATGGAGTCATTTATGGGGTAACATACAGGCCCCTTAAAGCCACATCAGAACTGGACCAGTCCGTAAATAAATCGGCGTTGCAAATTTTCTTGAAAACGTTCTACTAAATTAAGAAGCCCACTACTGTTTTGGGGGTTTTCTCACTACAAAGAACATATCTCTTATGATGAGGACGGTAAAAATAAGCACTTTTGCAATTGGTTTGCATTACCTAAATCATTTAGAATAGCAGATATAAGCTAAACTGTGTGTTCTACACCTAAAACTGAAGAAGGTAGGTGCGCCACACCCCCTTTTCTGTTATTGGCTGACTGACATTTCATTCAGCCGGTTTGGACATGCCCCCTGGATGGGACATGCCCCATGCAATGTGATTGGCTGTCTGCACTCTGTGCTTACTCCCATGGGCTGGGCTGGGCTCTTCGTATGGGGCAGAGGAACCTTTTTGAACCTCCTAAGGCTCAAGAGTCTGAGTGCGACCACAACTTCTGCACCTCCTATAGCTACGTCCTTTAGGGTATGTTCACAAGGCGTGTTGACTCCGTGTTGGGATACGTTAGATGTGTTTGGATCCGTGTTTGGGTCCATTTAGGGTCTAACAATGTGCAGTGTGATTTACATTGCTTTCAATGTAAAACACGCATTATCGTTCAGATGATGCTTTTACATGCATCTTTCTGATGCGTCTTTCGGATCTGTTCAAAGATCAAGATCAGATTCTTGATCTGAAAGACGCAGCAGGAGCCCTATTTAAAACTATAGCGTGCGTTCCTGCTGCAGCCAACACGGATCCAAACACACAGCTGCACATTGGATGCGATTTACGCAGTGGTTTTGGATGCAGTTTTCGGATCCAAAATGGGTCCAACACGCCGTGTGAACATAACCTTACTCCATGTGTCCCGTTAGAAACAAGACTACGCTTGTGTATATGTGTATTCACAACATAATAGTTATACAGCACAAAATCACAGGCATGAAAATAAAAGCAATGGGACAAATTTATGCACCATTCAAAAGAAAACCGGTCTCCATTACCCATAGCAATCAATTACTGAGCAGGAATTGAAAGTTGCACGGTGATTGGTTGCTAAGGGCATAGAAGACGGTTTTATGTACCTGCCCCTATATTGGATAGTATTCAGGAGCCCCAGAACGGTTCACATTAGATGATAATAAAGACAATAAGGGAGACATGTTTAAATGTTCTGGTGTTAAATGTGCCAAAAGTGATCTGTCCACCTAGTTTCCCAATATATGGCGCATCGAATGTACGTTTGCCGCATTATGCACCAGACTCGACAACTTGTAATGCGCCAAAGATGTGGTGTGTTCTGCGGGCGTCGCACCACACTCATAATATTAGACACATATATGAATGTGGCTTCGCAAAATTAGGTGCATTACTGCTCCGACAGGCAGACCTATCTCAATGTGGTCTGCCTGAGCCTGAGGAGTCGCGGTGGCGCTAGATTTACCATTAAGGCAAAAATTGTCCCTTATTTATCAATTTATACCAGTAAAATAATAAAAAGTAATTGTCAGGGACTCTCAGGAACACACACAAAGACACGGACAAGTGGGCTCTGACTCTGGTCCCAGCCCCTGTCCCTGCCTTTTGGGGAACCCGACTCATTAATAGGCTGGTCCCAACCAGAAGACTAATAACTGCACTGCGCAAAGTGCAACACAGACAGAGACAAACAAACACAGAACACGAAAGCGTAGTCAGGCAGTCCAAGTCGGTAACGGAACGGGCAACGAGGTACAGAAACATGAGACAAAGGGGTAACCGGAGTCCAAGCAAAAGGTCAGAGATACACAGAGAGTAACAAGAAAAGTGTAGGCGACCTATAGGGGCAATGAACCCATATAGCAGGAAAGGCAGGAAGGAAGCAGAGATCTTACATAGGAACAGAGGAAAGGTAGAACTGAGGCAATAGGCAGAAGGAACAAAAGACCAGATAGGAGAAGAAAGCTGTCACTCAAGAAGGAAGAAAGTTAACCAAGAGTGTGCTGGAAGATTCCTGGCCACGGGCGTTGGCCAGGAATCAATCAGCACCCAGAACAGATAAACCCAGTTCACACAGTAAGGCTATGTTCACACGGCTTAACTGCGGGGCGTAATTACGCCCTCAATTACGCCGTGTGGCCGGGGGCGGGGCGGGAGCGGGGGGCCAGCACCTCGCCGGCCCATAGAGAATCACTGCTAGCGGCGCATATACACCGCTAGAAAGTGACATGTGAATTATCTCCCCCCCTTCGGCGTATTCGCCGGGCGGGGAGAGGAGACGTAATCCATAGTTCTCTATGAGAACTGTGGATTACCGTAATGAATGGGCCGTTTCCAGCCCATAATTTGCGCACTTCGCCGCGTAATTACGGACCGAAATACGGCCCATTTTAAGCCGTGTGAACATGGCCTAATATGAAATGCAGTATTAGGTCAAAAACCATGATTTACGTCGTACCGGCCGTGGCCGGCGACCAGAGCTAAAAGCCGGGGGTGTTTCAGGCACAATCATGACAGTAATTTATGATAATTATCAAACTATATAAAATTAAGTGATAAAAATGTCATGATAAATTACATAATATAAAATTATATATCTCGAAAATCTAAAATTATCTCCTATAAAATATATTTTAGATTTATATAATCTAAAATTTATTTAAAATGAAATAATATAAATTAATTAAACCAAAGCAGCATCTACCATAAATCCCGTTCTCAGACATGTATTTACGGAGCTAGCGGAGTATTAACAGTGATTACAAACCCATCATAGCAGGCTAGAAATAAAATAAAAGGTGTTAGAATAGCATGTCAGAGAATAGAAACCATGGCAGTGATCTTGCATGTTGTACCACAAGTCTCAGCAAGACCTGTAGTGTGTCGGCTGCATATCAAATACACATTTGGTACATTACTAATGCGCCAAAGTTTTGTTGCGCGCCAAACACAGATGTGAGGCGCCTGGAACCTTAGGCGCCATTTATGGGCACACATTCAACACTTTCATATAGTCAGGTGCATTTTTCACTGGAAAAAAGATGTGAAAAATGGCCTCGAGGCGGCAATTTTCATACATAATTACATAATGAGGACTATGGAGGCTGTAATTGGTCATTCCTCATAAACGGCAAACGTGATGGCAGAGAGACAGGGCTACATGATGTGTAAAGTCGCCATGGCAACCCAGGCACTCAGCTGTAAAAGAGGCATAAATGTAGTCAAATAGTGATGATTATTGTCCTATATTTATGCAGCAGAGAATTTTAGCAAAGAGAATTTAATCCGCATAGTTCAGCCGATGCGTCTAAACACCAATCAGAAAATCACATCTAACAAGAGAAACCCCAATATAAAATATAAGCTTTTACTAATTTACCATTAAAAATACCTAGATAATCAAAAAAAAAAACTCTACTCAATAATAAAACTTACAACAGGATAACATAAATAAGCTAAACCTACTATGGGTGCGCACACGTAATAATTAACCAATAGGATACTCTACATACGGTACCGATTCTTGCTGTTGATTCCAGATAATAAAGTAGAGTCCTAAGAAGGGAAGAATATATCCAAAATAAAGGCCCCAATGGGTTATGTATCCCCACATCAGCCTAAAATAGGTTACATGGAGCAATCGCCCCGATGAGGGCGGCCCCACTATTCCTGACCCTAAAGGTCACCCTACCATTTCCTATTTAGGGCCATTCAGTTTAGTAGATAGCTTCAGATAGAAAAAGACAAATAAACTCCCGACGCGTTTCTCCTAAACACCAAGGCGAGAAAAAAGGCGAGAGGACGTGCGAACGTCTTCAGATTATGAGATACGAGTCAAATTAAGAATTAGATTTCTATTGTAAAACTAGATCTTGAATGTTAGCGAGCTGCTCAGAAGTAGATGAATGAAATCAAGTGGAATAACAGGGTAACGGACACCGCCTAGTAAGCCGCTATATTCTATGCCTGGGAAATGTTTGCTACTGGGGAAAGTGATATGACATTTTGAACAATTATACAAATGCTTGGTGGCCATGTAATTTCCATTGATTGTCATATTTCTGTGCCTAATTCCAGCTAAAAATCCTTCTTGCTTTGTACCCGAAGTTTGAGAGTAGGAATACAGGGCACAGTTGCAGCACGGCCACAATGGGGCCAAGAATCGCATGCGACATGCTGGACTTGTGATTTTAATTTGCATGAGAAAAGACTACATGAATTTGCAGGTGAACGCACATTAACAGTGTTATGGAAATTAGGTTATTTTATGTTGCTGTTCTTATGGATTAACCTGGTGATTAAGTTTGCAATTTTTAATGAGACAAAATGGCTGACTTCCATTTTGTTTTACTTTCATATTTGTTTAATTGAGTATTCATTACTGCTGAATACTGCTCTATACTCAACCAACCCTACTATGCTGATAGACACTTCCTCTTTCTCCTGGAAGATTTTTATGTATATTTCTGTAGTTCCTCATTTCTGATATTTGGCTAAATGCCCAGAAATGGACAGTAACAAAACGGAAACCACAAACTGTCTGCAGACTTGAGGGGAAATTTGATGGGAAGTTTAGCAATTGAGTAAGAGTTTCTTGTATCTAAGGTTAAAATTTAGGTTAAAATAGAGGGTTCTGATCTGATTGGTGAATAGGCCTCCACCAATCAATTTTAAATAAAATTAAGGGGAATGTATTTAAATGAAATTTGGGATAAGTAAAAAAATTTTATTGGCTAGGTTTTTGGTTTTGATTTTTTATGGGGAGGCTTATTTAATTTGGGTTTGCCCAAATAAAAATATGAAATCCATGCAAAATGGTTTTTAAATGACGAAATTTTTTTAAATTATATTTTAAAAAATAAAATCCCCCTTTAAAATAGTTATAAAACCCTCAGGTTTCCCCTTGGGAAAAAATAAACAGAAGATTTGCATTGACAACCAAGTCGGGCATCTTTTTTTCATTAAATTATGTTTTTGGTTTTAATTTTTGGGTTATTGTTTAAAATTTGGGAAAAACCCAAAACGGGGTTTAAGGAGGGTTTTTAAAAAACCCCCCATAAGAACAGTGTATCAATTTTTGTAAACCCAAAGGGGAAAAGGGTTTTCACTTTCTTTTTTGTCATTTTAAGCCATTAGGGCCTAAAAAACATTTATTTTTGACGAATTAAATTTTAATGAAATTTTATATACGTGAGCCCCCAACTTGGGTTCTGCCCCCTTTGTTACAAAAGGGGAACGGAAAACAAGCAAGACGGGGGAAGGGACGCCCAGGTGCCCCTGGGGCCCCGGGGCGCTGTCAGAAAATCTTTGAAAGTTTTCCACCCCGGGGAGGCTGAAACGGACTCCCGGTCCCCGTCGGCGAATAGAGCCGAGGCCTTTTTGGCAGCGCCCCCTGCTCCGCAATAGAACCCCGGGAAAGACCGCAAAAAAACCTTGCGACCTTCCGGAGTCTCTGGACGGGCAGCGGGCGATGTCATCACGTCCCTGCGGGGCTGGGGAACACCGGCCTGTCCCGGCCCCGGGGGCCCAAGTAAGCCTCGGACAGGGGGGGAGTAGGGAGATTTGTTTTTTTTTTTTTTTTTTAATAAGCTCTGCCTTTTCCTACCTTGGGGGGACTTACCTCCCAAATATCGCCTATGGGGGACATACCTGCCAAATTTCAAAAGGGGGAAATTTAAAGAAACCCTAAGGGGGGACAACCTCCCATACCCCCTATGGGGGAAATACCTCCCTTATATTCCCTTTGGGGGACTTTAATTTGCCAAACCCCTTTTTTTTGGGGGGGACATCCCTGCCTTATCCTCCTATGGGGGACAACCTGCCAAATATCTCCTATGGGGGCTTCCTCCCTATATTAGGGGGGGGGAAACATACCTCCCTATACCTACCTAGGGGGGGACTTACCTGCCAATCCCTTCCTTTGGGGACATCCCTGCCTATACCTGCCTAGGGGGGAAAATCCCGGGCCTTTATCTGCCTAGGGGGGGACATACCTGTCTATAGAATAGGGGGAAACTTTCCTGCCTATAGCCCCTTTAGGGAAAAACCTGCCTATACTACCTATGGGGGCTTTCCCTGCCTATAGCTATCAGGGGGACTTTCCCTTATACCTCCCTTTAGGGGGACAATTTTGCCTATACTTACTTATGGGGGAAAATCCCTGCCTAACCCACCTGGGGGGGAAATAAAGCCAAATTTCTGCCTAGGGGGGGACATACCTGCTTAAAGCTGCCTTTTGGGGGACATACCCCCCCTATAGCTCCCTATGGGGGACTTACCTCCCTTATCCCTGCTAGGGGGAAAAACCTGCCTATCCCTATCTAGGGGGGACTACCCCCTTTATCCCCGTTTAGGGGGGACTTGCCTCCCCTTACCTATCTATGGGGGACTTTCCCTGCCTATACGGTTTAGGGGGGAAATCCCTCCCCTATACCTACCTAGAGGGGACTTTACCTCCTATGGGGACATATCTCCCTATCCCTTTGCTAGGGGGGGACATATACCTGCCTAGGGGGGACTTACCTGCCTATACCTGCTATGGGGGGACATATACCGGGGGCCCTTTTGGGGGGAAACCCACTATCCCTTTTGGGTTCCGAGGGGGGGACATATCCCTGCCTATAGCTGTAGGGGGGAATATCCCCTGCTGGGGGACATATACATGCCTATAATTAACCCAAAACACACCAACATTTTCACCATACACCATACATGTACTAAATATTTTGGTTCCGCCCTTCCCATCAAGTTCAATTTAAAGAACAAAACCTACAGTCCCAAACCCCGTATGAAACCCGGGATTTCCCCGGGTAATTTTATTTTTTTATTTTTATTATTTTTATTTTTTAAATTTTTTTTTATTACTTTTAGGGGCCTTAAGTGTTTGAATGTACCCCTTCCTATTTGTGCATATGTTTAGAGATTATCTTCTGTTTTCAATGCTCGCTAGTCAGGGGCTTCCTTCTTTTGTGTTATCGCCCCCCCCTATCGAAGCAATGTTGCCTTTTTGTTTACTGGATGTTCATTTTAGGAGGGCGGTGGGTAGGGTATAGATGTCGGGCCCCGGGTCTGAAAAAGCGCGCAGGGGCCAGCAGACAATTATTTTTTTTTTCATGGGCCAGCCCAGCGGGTGTTTCTATAGTGAAAGCTGCCCCCTGTCAAAAATGGGACATTATTTTTTTATAAAGTAGTGAAAAGGGACCCAAATTTTTGGAAGAAAATAAACCCTTTAAAAAGGGGTTTACTCACTAAAAGTTCATACCCGGAAAATGTTGGGGGACAGAAAAAATAAGCACTTTTGAAATTTGGGGTTTGTATTCCAAAATTTAAATTTAAAGTATAGTGGGCTTTTAGCTTATCGGGTTAGTGTCTAGACAAAATTTGAACCCTGGTCACCCCCTCCTTTGTTGTGATTGGTTTTCCCGGGATTTTTAGTTGACCCCTTGGGGTTGGGAAATGCCCCTGGGCGAAATTTTGACTCCCTGCACCCCCTTTCCCCTCTTCCTGTGTAAAAATAAAACTGGCGGAAGAGTTTTTCTGTGCTAGCTGGGTCCTCTTTATTTTTCCCCAAACTCCCCTCTGACTGTGTAAAAGGGCCCCTAAACCCTTCTATGCCCCCTCTCACGTGACGGCTCTATGTGAATAAATTGGGCTTTTACTGAGTCTCAGCTTTTAATTTCCCAATTTTCCCCCTTAAAACACAGCCTTATACCCTTTTTCCCCCCTCCCAAACCCCTTTAAACACCCCTTTTATCACTTGCTTCCCCTCTAATTCCTGCCTGATAAAAAGGGGGACAGTTTCTTTTTCTCACATTTGTTTCATCATTCGGGTTTTTTTTTTTTTTTTGTTTGTTTAAAACGGTTTACACCAATACTTTTTTTTCCGATTAAAAGGGAGTTGTGGGGGAGGTGCAGCTCTAAAAGACATGAAAACTGTTTTTTTGAGAAGGCGCAGAGCTGTGCCCACCCCTCTCTTTTCCCCATTTGCTCCAAAGAAGGGATGATGACTCAAGGGGGGGCAGTGAAGCCCACAGTGAGGGAAAAATGTCCCTACTGGGGGGAGAGACCCCCCCATGGTTTTGGGAAGCGGGAAAGGAGGAGGGGGAAAGCTAAAAATCCCTGAAAAAGGGCCATGTAAATAACAATAAAAATGTGAAAACACACTATATAAAATACATATAAATTCAATAAAGTCTGTTTAGCCTATACACACAAAAGGCAAAAAAAAGCGGGCCCCGGGTTTGCCCCCTGGAAATTGCGGGAGGCATTGAAAAATGGGGGAAAGCACAGTTTTTCCATAAGGCCCCTTGGTGATATACATGGGAAAACCCAAAAAGGGCGGGGAAACCCAGCCCCAGTTTAAAAAATGTAAAAAAAAAAATATTTCTTTTGTTTTTTTTTATGAAATTTTTAAAGATTGAAAAAAAAAAAAAATTTTGCATTTTAATCATGTTTCGGGTTTCGTTAAAAATTTTTGGTTTTTTCCTATTTTTTAGCCTATTGTGAGCCAAATTAACAAA
Source organism: Phyllomedusa bahiana (assembly GCA_025379985.1). NCBI lineage: Eukaryota > Metazoa > Chordata > Amphibia > Anura > Hylidae > Phyllomedusa > Phyllomedusa bahiana. Next base: position 73,511 of record JAODAL010011898.1, on the reverse strand, counting down.
AAAAAAAAATTATTACCAGACAACTCCTTTAATGGCCATACATTTTTGCCAGTGTAGACCTGCAAATCTGTGTTGCCTCTATCATATAACCCTATTATTACGGGACCCTCAGCCCCCCCCCTCTATCATATAACCCTATTTTTTATCCCCGGGCTCGCTTTTCCTCTGTCATATCCCCCTATATATCACAAAAGCCAGCCCCTCTCCCCTGTCATATAATTTCCCCCTTTTTAATTTTCCCTTTTCACAGAGCCCCAATTTCCTCTCCTCATCAAAAACCCCTATAAAATCACAGGGGTTTCAGTTTCCCCCCTTCCCCAAACCCCCCCTTATAATATAACTTATATATCTCAGAGCTAGTTTCCCCCCTTCCCTTTATATAAACCCCTTTTTATATATCCAAAAAAGAGCCACCCTCCTTTTCCTCTACCAAAAACCCCTAATATCACAGGCCCAGTTTCTTTTCCCTCTATCATAAACCCTATATATCACAGAGCTCAGTTTCCCTCTAAATCTTTTTATAAAAACTTTTTTATAAAATTTCACAGAGTCGGGCTCCTCCCCTCTATCATAAAACCCCGTTGGTATTTATCAAAAAAAACTCGGGCTTTCCCTCCTTTTTTTCATATAACCCCCTTTTATATATCCAAAAAGGTGCCCCCCAAAAATTTTTTCCCTTCCCTCTATCCTAAAAACCCTATATATCACGGGCCCTAGCTTCTCCCTCTTTCATAAAACCCATTTTGAAATCACAGAGCTCAGCCCTCTCCTTATCGTAAAACCCTTGTATATCCAGAGCTCAGTTTTCCCCCTTTCCCTTTCCTTATGCCCCCATATAAACCCTTTTTTTATAAAAACCCAAAGGGGCTCAGCTTCTCCCCCTTATAATTTAAAAATATTTTTAAAAACCCAAAAGAGCTCAGCTTCCTTTTTCCCCTATTTCCCCCTTTTTAAATAAACCCAAAAGAAATTTTTGAATTAAAATTTCAGGCTTCCCAGATGGGGCCCAATAAAAGAAAATGCTCATTAATGTACATTTTTTTTAGTTTCAGGGGTTTTTAATTAGGGGGCCTTCCAATTTTAAAACATAAAGACCACATTCCTATTACTGGGGTTTGGGGTTACTTTTTTTTCTCCCTGTTTATAAAACCTCTTTTGTGTATTTTTAATTTTCGTCTAACCCTTGTACCCCTTGGGCCTTCCTGCCCTTCAGGGGGCGGGTAAAAATTGATGTATGCGTGCTCTATGTGCTATGGTATAATTGCACTAGATCAGGTGTCTAGCACACTGCAACTTGTAACTGTGGTTGAAGATAAAAGGACTTAATATGATATGTGACAGGATAATTTACTAAATAAAGTTATTCTAGGTGCACTTTTGTTAGAAACATTTAACAATGTTATCAGCGGCACATGCAGCTCGAAGAGTTATTAATGTAGATCTGATGGAAAGAGAACATTTTTAATGCCATAAAGAATTCCCTGGCAGATACATAGACTAAAGACAGGGAGCACTCCACAGATTCGGAGATAGCATCGCTATTACATTGTGCTATAAATCCTTACGGTCCTTATGATTGCTGCAAATGCAATGCTAAGGTCATTTGATATCCAAAGCAGTCCAGAGAAGAAGAAGAAGCAGGAAGTATAGCTGTGTGAATGCTTTTCATAAGAGTGCAGACCTCAACGTGGCTTCTATTTAAAAAGGGCAGACTGGTAAAAATTTACCTAGCCTTACTTATCTACCTATAACCCTGCTGCTGCCTTTCTGACCATGCAGCAGTACCCGCAGATGTCTGCTTGGTGGTACCTAGTATTGACACACAGTACCTGTCCATTTAGACAATCACTGGCCACACTTAAAGGGGTTTTGCCACGAAGTAAAATTGACGTGAGATGCTTGATATTGAAATAACAAACATTTTCACCTTTCATTATTATGAAATATTCTGCACTGTTTTTTTCTTAACTGCTCCTTGAGTGATCCATTGTTTACAGCTCATCTCCAGGGGATACGACCAGGGCTGAGAGCGTCTCAGTCCTGGTCGCACATGCTCAGATATCACCTCTCAGGCAGCTACTGAGTGTTTAACCCCAGGTGCTGTCATTCTACTCCTGTTCCCTGTACTCCTTAGTAATTAGTCAAACAGTGCAAATAAATAAAAAAGAAACCTCAATCAGGTTTGTGCATTGATAAAGAGAAAAAAAAAAACAGGTTTGGTTCCTGCAGGGATTTGAACCTAGGACCCTTGTGCCTGGAGGCAAAAGCTTTATCTCTCAGCTACTCACAATGCTTCACAGAAACTGACCTTTCTTTGACTACAGAGAGGAAAGGCCTGGTGATGTCATCCTGCTGGGTCACATGATATGCAATTCCAACAAATCACACACACCCACTTCTGAGCACACAGAGCTGAAGAGCTGGATGCAGGAGGTATGAAATGAGATAGTGGCAAAACCCCTTTAAGCCCGTGAGTAACTGGGAATGTCAACCATTACCAGGAACCTAGAACCATATTCTGCTGATGTCCAAAGAGCAGTTCCAACTGGCACAGGCAGACAGCCGCACAGTACATTTAGTACAGGTAGAGAGCAGTATAGTACATGTACATGAAAACAACACTATGGTACATGTAGTAAAGGTAGGAACCAAGAAAGTTCATGTATTATAGGCAGAGAGGAGTGGAATACATGTAGCACAGGTAGAAAGCAGTATAGTACATGTAGCATAGGTATAGAGCAGTGCATTACATGTAGTGCATGTAGGGAGCAGTGCATTACATGTAGAGAGCAGTGCATTACATGTAGTACATGTAGAGAGCAGTGCATTACATGTAGTACATGTAGAGAGCAGTACAGTACATGTAGTACAGGCAGAGCGCAGTACAGTGCGTGAACAGGTAGGCAACACTAGAGTACATGTAGTATAGGTCAATAACCATACAGTACAAGTCTTAAAGGTGGAGAGGAGTGGAATACATGTATTACAGGTAGAGAGAAGTACAGTACAAGTAGAACAGGTAGAGAGCAGTACAGTACATGTTATACAAGAATATACCAGTAAATTACATGTAGCACAGTTAGGAAGTAATATAAGGGTATGTCAACACGGCATAATTGCGGCACGCACTGTATGTGCGTACTTCCAAAACACGGGGTGCTGGCCTTAGTGACATGTTTGCACCACGAACAATTGACATGTCACTTCTCTCCCCGGGCATACGATACGATCGTATTGTAGGCCTTGGGAGACGACACACAATAAGAGCTAGGAATTACCATAATTGCGGCGTGCATTTCACTGCATATAAAGCACAATATACGGTGAAATGCACGCGCAAATATGCGGCAAAATAAGCCGTGTGAATATACCCTAAGAAGAAAGAAGTAAAGTACATGTAATATATCTATAAAGCAATACAGTACCTAATGCTCATGAAAAGAGCAGTATTCTATATGTATTATAAGTTGCAATGACTATATGGCAGCTTTGACCCCATTTAACAGCACAGTACATGTAGTACAGGTAGACAGCAGTACACTACATGCAGTTGTAAGTCGAGTACCGAGGCAGGCTTACTGGAATACAGCGAAGTCACGGACACAGAAAACGACTCCAACACCTGTTCGGCAACAGTATAATTTACTAAACTCTTCAGGAAAGTACCGTCAACAAGTTCCCCAAGCACACCTGTACAAATTTGTGACTGGGACCACTGTGCTGCACAGCACGCCACCGGAGATGTATCCTCGGGTTGCACGATTAGTTTACCTAACGATTAGTTTACCTAGCCGCAGGGTGTGGAAAGGCCGAACACCCTTTACCTTTTAGTACCGTACAAAGACTGAGAAGAGCGACCGTACAAAGACAGGAACAATCATGTGTGGTGCCATTCTAAAGCGTGCTCGTGGTGCTGCACAGCGGCTTACAACTTAACCAGCTCTGCCCTCTCTCCCAGCCGATCAGCATCTGAAGAATCCAGGCTGTAGGCAGCTCTAGAGCAGGTATGGTAAGTACATTTCCCGGGGGTTGTGTGACTGTGTAGAGTATGGGTAAGGGAGGGAGGAGGAGAGTGTTGATGTGTAAGCCCCGAGGTAGGCTTCCCGGAATACAGCGAAGTCACAGATGAAGAGAACGACTACAACACCAGTTCAACAACACTGTAGTTTACTGAACTATTCAGGAAAGTATGGTGAACAAATTCCCCAAACACGCATGTACAAAGTTGGGACCGAGACCCCTGTGCCGCTATCTCCAGAAATAAACATATAATACAGATTTTCTCACTTGCGAACCAGTTGCATAAATAATAGTGCTATAGCAAGCCCCTTCCAATGTCCCGAATCAGGGGGCGTACTTGGGTAAACAATTATGGCCTGAAACAAAACCTGCCCTAACTAGGCTAACTACAGGCCTGCAAGCAGTCCCAGGTTCATTGGCGTGCATGCGTTTGTTCTAGGTGTACCTTGTGATGGCCGGCAGTTATCGCTCTGAGGTGAAGATTGCCTTTAAGGGAGCCGATATCCTTGATGTAGTCGCTCCTCTCAGTCTCTGCAGAGTGTCCTTTCCTTCACGGGGCTTTCTTTGCCAACAGCATCAATGTAGACAGCTACACTCCTTTCTCTCTCTCTGGGGCAGCTCACAGCTCAGGGCCTTACAGATTCAGGAAAGCTGAGTCAATCCTTACCCAGCTTCTGACCTCTTTGTGTCTTCCCTTGCTGCTCACAAAATGGCTGCGGTCTCGTGACAGTTATCACAAGTCTCTAATTTGTATACACTAGAAGCCGGAAACAGTGGCATCTTGTGGCCAAACAACAGAATGCAACGGAATACTTTACAATTGTAAGTCACACATATGATTTTACTTAGTGACCACAGTGAGGCTGTTCAACTATCCCACACAGTACAGATGGAGTGCAGTACAGGTCATGTAATACAGACAGAGAGCTGTACAGGACATTTAGTACAGGTAGATACCAGTACAATACATGTAATACAGGTAGATAGCAGGACAGCACATACAGTATGGGAAGAAAGCAGTGCAGTACATTTAGTACAGGTAGATAGCAGTATAGTATCTGTAGTGCTGGTACAATGCAGTACAGTACATGTATAATAGGTAGATAGCAGTAGAGTATGTGCAGTATGTGTATATAGCAGCAGTACAATACATGTAGTACAGGTAGATTTCAGTAGTGTACATGTAGGACAGGTAGCTAGCAGTACAGTACAAGAAGTACAGGTAGAAAGCAGTAGAGTGCATGTAGAACAGGTCGATAGCAGTAGTGTACATGTAGAAAATGTAGATAGCAGTACAGTACATGTAGAACAGGTAGACAGCAGTACAGTACATGTAGGACAGGTAGACAGCAGTACAGTACATGTAGGACAGGTAGGTAGCATGGAAGCACATACAGTATTGGTAGTTAGCAGTACTTTGCATGCAGTACAGGTAGACAGCAGTAATGTACATGTAGGACAGATAGAGAGCACTACTATACATGTACGGGTTGATAACAGTACAGCACATGCAGAATGGATAGATAGCAGTACTGTGCATGTGGTACAGGTAGAGAGCATTAAAGTAATTTTCTAATAAACCAGTCAGTGCGTGCAATACATTGTTCTATTTTTATAGCTTCTCTCACCCAATTTGATTTTCTAATTGATTGTTTAATGTGCAAATCACAGCCATTTTACTGTTAATGTTAAATATGGTCTCAATTACAAAGCCCAAGAAAAGCTGCCAATATTTGCTATGAATAATCTACGTATTCATGAGTCTAATTAACAATGTCCCCTGAAATCTAGCAATCGCGTGTAGATGTACTTCTAGACTTCTTGCTGAAGATCCTGGAAGCTTTTTAGAGTTTGGAAATCCTGGTAACACATTGAAGGTAAGTGAAGACGTGGTCCATGGACTCTGCAGTCGAGAGTCTATTTTTCCCGTGTTTGTGTTTTTGAAGTAAAGGAAAACTGATCAATATATGATCTCCCAGTAATAATATGCATTTGTGTCTACGCCACCATGTACTAATGCACCAATATGCAAAGTCAGCAGCACAACTAAAAGGACAGATTAATTGTGCCAGGAAAAGATGCATTAATGAGATAAGAAGGATAATGGATACTAGGGGTAGAATAACCTTGTGTTCAGGGTGCTATCATTTATTATGATCAAACCTGAAGGATGATGACACATCCAAGATTATCTGTCCCAGACATAAGATGATCATAGTAAGTGGCGCCATTAATCTTGTGTTATGAATTCACCTAACATTTCAGTTTTCTGATAGCAAAATGCAGGTTAATTGTTTTAAAAATTTGGGAAATAAAAGGGGGTTCTATAATGTCATTCAGAAGAGTTAAAGGGGTTCTCCACTTGAAAAAAAAAACATTGAAATGGGGTCAGGGTAAGCAAACAAAAAAAAATTTAAAAATGTGATACTTACCTAGCTGTCCTCATCTACTGCCACTCTGGAGCTCCCCAGGATCCGAGGCTTGCACTTGACTGTAAGTGAATTGAGTGCGGATCTCTCCTGTGTCTCGGAATGAGAACCTGGAAGTGGGGAGGAGCGGATCGCTGGGGAGCTCTGGACCGGCAGCAGCAGCAGATTGAATTTTATTTTTCCAGTGGACTACCTTGAGCTGTAAGTATGGCCTTGTATTTTTTACCTTTTAAAGGGGGCTTCAGGTGTACATACAATAACCATTTTCTGACCAGGCTGTTTACCCCCTTCCCCACCTCCTCCTTCTCACCAGGCCATTTACCCTTCCTCCTCCTTCCTGACCAGGCACATTTTCATTTTCTTAAGTATACACTGGTTTGAACACTATAGCAGTTTCTTGTACTCTACAAATTTTTTCGCTTTTTATTCCATGATACAGCAGCCTTTATTTTAATGTAATTTTGACTTTAGATTGCTTTGATTTTTTTAATAACAATAAGGAAGAACAGTAAAAAAAACTGTAAAATTGTTTTTCACATCTTTTTTAACAGCAAAAGTTTTCCTCAAAAAAGTTTTTTTTAAATGTGTCACTTTTTCATCACAGACATTTATATATTTATAGGTGATATAAAGTTTAAGGGGCGTCAGGGGCGGCGCTAAAAGTTTGTAGTGAGTGTTTTTCTTAATCATTTTTTATTATTTTTCTTTTCATTGTTTTATTTTACATATTGTGCCCTCTGTAAGGTCAGAAACTGAACTTTAGGGGATATTGTTACATAACATTTTTCTGATTTCCCTTGTAACTAAGGCCGGTATATTTGCCCCATTTACAAAGGAAATACAGCACCTGAAGTCACTGCACAGCTGATCTGGGTCTGTTGAGACCAAGCAACTCATGCAGTTACCGAGCCCCAGCGATTACATGACCGCCGTCCACAGGAAACAGGAAGCCAGGAGCTCATTGAGCACAGTATATACAAGGATCGTGAATGAAGGAATGGTAATAATTCATCCCTGCCTTCTTAGTGGAGAGCCTGACTGCCACTGACAACCGACTCTCCATTATCACTTTTACCCCTTAAGGACCTTGCTTTTTTTTTTTGGGGTTGACACGTTCATTTTTTCCTCCTCCCCTTCCAAGAGCCATATTTTTTTTTATTTTTCCACCTACATAAACACATGAGGGCTTTTATTTTGCACGACAAGATGTACTTTCTAATGGTATCATTCATCGTACCATAGAATATGCTGGGAAACCGCAAAAAAAAATTCAAGTGGGACAAAATATGAAAAGAATTTGTGTTTTTTTTTAGGGTGTTCACTATCTGGTAAAAATGATGTATTCTCTGTATTCTACAGGATGAAACAATTCTGGAAATACCAAACATGTACGGTTTATGTTATGTTTTGGTATCGTAAAAAAAAATTCCATTTCTATTTTTGAGATTTGCGCCACGACACCATTTTCTATCTTTTTTGTACTAACACCTATGGACTTGAGTGAGATGGCATTTTTTTGCAGGCTGAATTGTACTTTTTATTGGTACCTATTTAGAAGACATGCAACCTTTTTTGATCAATTTTATTTCAATTTTTAGAGAACATAAAGTTACCAAAAAACTGCAGTGTTGTCGTTTTGGAATTTTTTCCTTCTACAGTGTTCAGCGTATGGGATAAATTATGTTATATTTTAATAGATCAGACTTTTTCAGATGCGGCGATACCAAAGATGTGTAACCTTTTGATTATTTTTTTTTTTTTTATTTGTAAAATGGCAAAAAGGGGGGTGATTTGAACTTTTATTTTTTTTTTACACATTAAAACATTTTTTTTTTTACTGTAACTTTGAGTCCCCCTAGGGTGTTTCACCACTAGGGGGTGCGATTATACAGCATAATGCATTGTAATACAATGCCTAAGGGTGTATGAAAGATGGCTGTTTCCCTACTTCCTGCCTGAGGCAGAAAGTAGTGAAACAGAAAACACGGCAGCAATGGAAGCCTTCACAAGGCTTCCAGCTGCCATGTTCACCAATTGGAACCCCGTGATTTTGCCGTGGGTGCCCTGATCGGAGTGAGGAACGGTGCACGGCATAGTTTCATATTCATTTAGATGCCATGTTTGCCATGTTAAACAGCGTGGAATGGTCGCGGCTCCATCCCGCGATCCTGCTAAAAAGCTCTGCTAAAAAGCTCATTAGCAACCCTAGGACGTACTCATACATCGAGGGTCGTTAAGGGCTTAAGGTACAGGTATGAATTCTGCACGGATGTTTTAAAATGTCAAAGCAAAGTCTACCGCCTGGACATATGTAGTCTTTTAGGACAGCAGTTTTTAAGTGGTTAAAAGGGTGTTCATATTATGTTGTTTCACAGAGCCTGCTCTTCACAGTCAGTTTTAGGCTTCCACCTCCTGTTCAGGCTGTGGACAGTTCTACAGCAGTGTTTGGAATATCAGTTCTGCTATTCGTAGCTGATCCTGTCAGATAGTGATGAGTGCAGAAGGTTTGTAAACAACCTTCTTTGCTGCTGATAAGACACAGCAGAGAGTGACCTTCTCATTGCCAGACAGAGCAGCTGGAGCAATGAAAGTAGAGAAAGATGGTTGTCAACCAAAGGAAGTTTGTGTAAATCTCCTCTATCTTCTAAACAAAGCAAAATCAGAACAGCAAGGTATTTTATAACAGTCTTTACTTACCTTTGCCTACATGTTTAAAGCTAATCAGTGTGGTGAGAAAACCCCTCTAAATTTATCCGTAAGCCCCTATTTAATGATCAGAGGTCAAAAGAATGCAATTTTGGTCTTCATTGGTCTAGTTTATGTCTATTTACTTTGTGTAGGATAGTCAACTACAGTGTTTTATCCAGAGACACCATGCAAAAATATATCATGTGTAAAATACACTTTTTTAACATAAGAGCTTATGATATGAATGATGGACAGCAAGCACTGTATGCCTATACTACGGCATCTCTTGGAGGCATCCATCAGATGTCTCCCCAACATACTGTATATCTCTGACATACAGTGCAAACACAATGGCCCTCTTTTATCAAACCTGTCTAATAGTAAGACTCTGTTGCAACCAATCAAAGCTCAGCTTTTAATTTTTCCGGAGCATTATAAGAAATCTGAGCTGTGATTGGTTGCTATGGGCAACAAGGACAGTCTTACTACTAGACAGTTAACCCCTTACCGCCGCAGCCAGTTTTGACTTTCCTGACAAAGAACCATTTTTTAAATCTGTCATGTTTCACTTTATGTGGCAATAACTTTTTGATACTTTTATCTATCCATGTGATTCAGAGAATGTTTTCTCGTGACACATTGGGCCACATGTATGAAGCTCGCTGGGTCGAGGCGGCGTTTTCCGCCAGTTTCCCGGCGGAATCTGCGCCTGATTTATGTCGGGGACGGGCCGCGCTCATACATATCATGTAAAGTCCGCCGCGCCTCGCCAGCGTGTCGGGCGCAGTGCGGGAATGAGGCGAAGTTCGGCGCTGCGTCTGAGATTGTCCGCCGGAGGCAGTGCGATCATAAATGCGGGGAAAAGTCCGCCGCGCCTCGCCAGTGCGTGGGGCACATTGCGGGGACATGGGCGCTGTGCGGCGCTGCGCCGAAGATTCGCCGTCCGAGGAAGTGCCCTCATACATGCGGGGAAAAGTCCGCCGCGCCTCGCCAGTGTGTGGGGCGCAGTGCGGGACTTAGGCGCCGTGCGGGACTGCGCCGAAAATCTGTTCCGATGCGAGACAGGCTGGAGCGGCGAGAAATCATTCCACATGTCGGTGCGGAGTATAAATCCAAAATCGCCTTTATAAAGGCGTTCTACATTCTCAGGAAAAGAGCTGAAACATTAAAAAAAGAAATTACATAAAACAAAATCACTTTCCAATATCCTAAGTCAAGAATTAGGACATTGGAAATGGCCGGGAAATACAGTATTTCAAATTCTGCAACCTATTCTCATTGGTCGCCAGAAACCGGCCAATTAGAATAGGAGCGACACTGAACTATTAAAACCTATGGGGCAGGATTGACCAATCAGAATCCACGGCGGGACTGTTCAAAATACAGTAAAAATGCTAAAAACAGTTGATTGGCTGAGATAACGGGGGCTTGGCTATCTCAGCCAATCAGAATAGGAGCGACAAAGTCCCATTCTAGGCTATGGAGAAGTTTAGACCAATCAGAATACGAGCGACAAAGTCCCATTCTAGCCTATGGGGAAGTTTACACCAATCAGAATCCACGGCGGGACAGTTCAAAATACAGTAAAAAGGCAGAAACGAGCTGATTGGTTGAAGCAGCGGGGGCTCGTCCAGCTTAGCCAATCAGAGCGCGAGCTGCTTTCTCATAGAGTTCTATGGGGAATCGAAATTTAAAAGAGGCGCCGTAATTTGGACCAATGGGAGAGCGAGCGACGCTCCTATGGGTTTTCTAATGCAATCTGGTATAAAAGTGTACATGGCTGAAATCAAATTATAACACTACAGAAGTTGTGCCGATGTGTATATACAACGAATACTAATATGTGGCTAACAAAAAAAAAAAAAAAAGACCATAAAATCATGTTTATTGATTTATTTTCGGTTGCCAAGGATAAATAGTATGTGTGGAACGAAAATAAAGAAATAAGCATGATTTTCTTGATTTCAAATTTTTATTTCGTTACCCCCATATTATTATTCGTTTTATATAGACATCGGCACAACTTCTGTAGTGTTATAATTTGATTTCAGCCATGTACAGTTTTATACCAGATTGCATTAGAAAACCCATAGGAGCGTCGCTCGCTCTCCCATTGGTCCAAATTACGGCGCCTCTTTTAAATTTCGATTCCCCATAGAACTCTATGAGAAAGCAGCTCGCGCTCTGATTGGCTAAGCTGGACGAGCCCCCGCTGCTTCAACCAATCAGCTCGTTTCTGCCTTTTTACTGTATTTTGAACTGTCCCGCCTTTGAATATGATTGGTCCATTTTTCTCCATAGGATAGAATGGGCCACTGTCGCTCCTATTCTGATTGGTCAATTCTCCTCCATAGGATCTAATGGGACATTGTCGCTCCTATTCTGATTGGCTGGTTTATGCCGACCAATGAGAATAGCTTTACAAATTTGAATTACTGTCTTTCCCGGCAATTCTCTCTATGGCAATTCCCTATGTTCGGCGACGAACGCGTTGTTCGGGTTTTTAACTGCTTTATTTTAAAGAAGTGTTCTGGTCTTTATCTGAGAATGTTTTACACTGTATAAAAATAATTTGTTGATTAATACTTCATGCCGCGCGGCGCTGAGCGCCGAGATTTGAGTGCGCTCATCTCTCCATAGAGTATAATGGGAGAAGTAGCTCGCGCTCTGATTGGCTGAGCTAGCCGAGACCCCGCTAGCTCAGCCAATAAGCTCTTTTCTGTCTTTTTACTGTATTTTGAATTATCCCGCCCTGGATTCTGATTGGTCTACACTTCTCCATAGGCTAGAATGGGACTTTGTCGCTCCTATTCTGATTGGCTGAGCTAGCCGAGACCCCGCTAGCTCAGCCAATCAGCTCTTTTCAGCATTTTTACTGTATTTTGAATTATCCCGCCGGGGATTTTGATTGGTCAATTCTTCCCCATAGCTTTTAATGGTTCACTGTCGCTCCGATTCTGATTGGCCGGTTTCTGCCGACCAATGAGAATAGGTTTCAGATTTTGAATTACTGTCTTTCCCGGCAATTTGCAATATCATATTTGTTGATATTGCGCCGTTCTAGAGTTTGGAAAAGTGATGTTTTTTTTTTATTATGTGTATTTTTTACGTGCAGCTCTCTTCTGACACTGTTTTCCGCCTTTATAAAGGCGATTTTTTCCTATTCATACTCCAGCTGCACGGAGCGGAGCGCCCAGATTTCTGTCGCGATCTTCGATCTGCTTCCTCGCATGTTCCGTTCTTGCTTCACTTCGCCTCCGCCGGAGCATTTCGACCAAGTCTGCTTGTCGGAGCGGAGCGCCGAGACTTCTGTCGCGATCTTCGATCCGCTTCCTCGCATGTTCGGATCCTGCTTCACTTCGCCTCTGCCGGAGGATTTAGACCAAAAAAAACCTGGTCTGCTTGTCGGAGCTGCCGAGCGCCGCGATTTGGCGAGCCACGATGGTACATGCCTCGGCTATACAAGCGCGCTGCGTCCCGCCCCGGAACGCCTACACCGTGCCCCACCGCGCCTTCTGCCCGCCCCTTCATGAGGACCGCAGCCGAAAGTGGCGAACGCTGCGTCCGACAGCGGGATTCGGGCTGGGAGGCGCAGTGTACGCCAGAAAACAGGCGTAAAGCCCGTTCATACATGGCGCCCCTTGTGCTTTACATACAATCCAATACAATTGGTCCATACAATCCTTGTTTATTTGTGAAAATATCAAAATGTCATTCTCAAAGCTTAAAAATTTTTGCATGCAAGAAAGATAGTTATTCCACACAAAATAGTTTATAACTAGCATCTACCATATGTCCACTGTAGGTTGGGATCATTTTTAAAATCTCTTTATTTTTTATGACATTAGGGGGATTAGAAATTTGAGGCTATGTTCACACGGCTTAATTGCAGGGCGTAATTACACCCCGCAATTACGCCTTGTGGACAGGGGCGGGGAGCAGGGGCGTCGCTAGGCAGTATCATTCGGGGCAGAAGCCCCGGATGTAAAGCCTTCTGCCCCGAATGATTAGTCTTCTCACTCTCTCTGCTCGCTGCAGTGACAAGCTCCGCCCACCTCCAGAACCTCAGCACTCTCAGGGAGCAGTGAGACCAGCCCCTCCTCTTCTGTGCTCCCTGCTCAGCCCTCCCCCGGAGCTACAGCACCGACAGCAAGGTTCCCTGCCTCCTCCTGCCGGCTCCTGCAGCAGATCGTCGGCCCCATCACTATGGAAACCAGAACGAGCTTCTGGCTTCCTCAAGTCTTCCAGAGCTGCCTAAACAGCCCAGGAGCTTCTAGGACCCCAGTGACAGTGACCCTGCATAAAGTATGTCCTGAGGCAGGATGGAGGGCTATGCCCCCACCTCACATGTCTATACTAATATACTGGACCTGTGTCACAGAGGTACAGTATATTAGTATATACATCCACAAAGGGACAGTATATACACAAATGTAATACACAGATAAATATTGGACATGTGTATATACTGTTCCTGTGTGTATATTGCAGTATATATATTTATATACACACTACACCACTATATGTATACATATATATACACAGACACATGTACTTCACACAGGGACAGTATATACTCAAATGTAACACCCAGATAAGTATTATACATGTATATACTATCCCTGTGTGAAGTACATGTGTGTATATATATAGGGGTGTAGTGTGTATATAAACATATATATACTGTAATATACACACAGGAACAGTATATATACATGTCCAATATTTACCTGTGTGTTGCATTTGTGTATATACTGTCCCTGTGCGTAACAGCTGAGTAGGTGTCCATCTGCAGTGAGATAAGTCTGATGTATTAAAGTGGTCAAGCAAGTAAAAAGTGAAAAGAACAAACACAAAAAAACACATATATAAGCTTTTCCCCATTACAAATGCTTGTCAATGAAAATTTTTTTTAAAAAGTACACATATTTGGCATCACTGTGTGCGTATAAACCCTGTGCTATAAAACTGATATTTTACCCCCTCCATGAACACTGCTACAAAAATAAAAAATAAAAACATTTGTTTGTTCATCCCACTGTGCAAGAAATTGAATAAAAAGCAACCAAAAGGTCCCATGAGCCTCAGAACAGCACCAATGAAAAAAGATATGGCTATTAGAAGAAAAAAAATGGAAAACAGCTGTGTTATTTAGGAGTTAAACTACATCACCACATATACTGGATTTTTCAGACTATAAGAGGCACTTTTGTGCCCCCAAATTTGGGAAGAAAATGAGGGGACAATGCTGTAGGCCGTGGGCTGGGAGGATGGGGCATGTTGTCTGAGAGACCATCAGTAAGGGAGTCAAGAGCAGAGTCTCTGCTGCTGGAAGCTAGCGGCGGGTTTTAATTAACCCCTTCATGCATATTGATGTGCCTGAACATCTAAATGGCATGAAGGATGTATAAAGCGGGCTCACACGCTAAGCCCACTGTATGCATGGCAGACAGCGACTGTTCCTTACACTCACCGCTAACAAAGGGCCCGTGCCCCGAATGTTTTATGACCCTAGCAACGCCCCTGGCGGGGAGGGAGCGGTGGAGGCGGCACCTCGCCGGCCCATAAACTATCATTACTAATGGCGCGTATACGCCGCTACTAAATGACATGTCCCTTATCTCCCCCCGCGGCGGATTCGCTGAGCGGAGAGAGGAGCCGTAATCCATAATTCTCTATGAGAACTGTGGATTACCGTAATGACTGGGATGTATTCCAGCCCGTAATTCGCGCAGTACGGCGGGAATTACGGACTGAAATACGTCCCATTTTAAGCCTAATAGTAATTTTTCACATTTTCAAGAAAATTTGCTGCATAGATTTTTTAGGGACCAGTCCAGTTCTGACATGGCTTTGAGGGGCCTGTATGTTAGAAACGCCCATAAATGACTCAATCTAAGAAACTACACACTTTATAGCATTCAAAACATTGTTTAGGAAGTTTATTAATGCATTAGGTGTTTCACAGAAATTAAAGCAAAGTGGAGGTGAAATTAAAAAATTGCAAATTTAAAATTTTTTATCTATTGTTCACTGGAACACGGTGGATGTAACCAGGGAAATGCAACTCAATATCGAGTCCCCCAATTCTGCCTTTAGAAAGATCCCATATGTGGCCCCAATGCGCTATTTGACTCAACCACAAGCATCAGAGAAGGAAGAGCCTCTACTGGACTTTGGGGTCTCAATTTCAGTACAATTTTCTGTAGGAGCCATTACAGGTTTGCAGACACCGTAAGGGTCCGTTTACACGGCAATGGACAAATAGCGGTCGGTTGATGCTTGATGAAAGGAAACTGGAGTTTCCGAAACGTCGCCGCTGTGTGCAGCACGGAGCCTTCCGCTCATCTAATCAGCTCGGACTTTGGACTCTATTTTGCTGAGATGTGAAGCTAAAGCGATAGCTATACTATACAGCTGAGTACTGACTTGCTCGTTGATATTAATGTGACGATTTGGAGTATGTTGGCATTGATGCCATTGATGCCAATACACCATGCACTCTATGATATAAGTAAAATAATTATCCAGCAATTACTGTGTGCAGCCCTCTGATTGTTTGAAGATATATGAGAACGGGGGATTCAGGAAACTCCCCTGACGTGGCTGTGAATTATAGTCAGTACAGTAATAATAATACAACGGCACTTCTATGTGAATTGACTCAGTACTCATGAAAGTCCTGATCCAATTTTTAAAAAGGGGGTACGGTACAGATGCTTCAGTTGAATGGGGCCCTAAAATTAGACTGCGAGAGGTCTCCACTCCAAACGGCCTTCATTCAATGTTCAAGCAATTATTTCAGGGTGTGAACCAAAATACGAGCGAGGAGAAAGCCCTTGGATCCTCAGGGCTGAACAGACTAAGTGAAACAATGAATATCCTCCGGCTCCATTATAAAGAGTAAAAAATCACTTTTATTTAAACTTCTTTCAAATTCATGTCAGCAATTATGCGGCAGCCAACGTTATTCGGGTAATCCAACCCTTATTCGTAGCATGCCCGCACATGCTACTATCTCCACTTATATGCAAATCACAAATGATCACGTGTATCGGACCCACATCACATGATAAATAGTAAAAAAGAAAACACAAATAAAAACAACAATGCTAAGGCTATGTTCACATGGCTTATGTTGGGACGCATTTCGCCACGTATTGAGACCGTACTGCGCTCTAATACGAGCGAAATGCGCCCCAATCATTACGGTAATCCACAGTTCTCATAGAGAACTATGGATTATGCCTCCACATTTAAACTAATCAATAATGATATAAAAGATCGTTTTTGTACCGTGTTTCCCTGAAAATAAGACACGCCCGAAAGTAAGACATAGCAGAGATTTTGTTGAATTCCCTAATATAAGGCACCCCCTGAAAATAAGACATAGCGGAAAATCATTGCTGCAGCTCCCAAAGGGTGGGCAGAGAGAATGGGGGGGAGGAAGGTTGGTTGTTCCCAAGCCCCGTCCAGCCTGAGAAATGGCCCTGGGACATATTGTTGCAGAAGAGTGTTGAAGGACCTGTGCAGGGAGGTCATGTGACTGTGATGTCACCACAGGTCCCGAACATCTCAGGACAGGAGACAGAAAGTGTACAAGTAAGTGAGGCATGGGGAGGAGAAGAAAGCAATGATACAGACACACACACACACACATCTCACATGATGGCTAATGGAGCATGCTGGGACTTCTAGTTCTACAAGTCCCAGCATGTCACATTTGCCATCCTTTGAGATAACTCACTGCAGCTGCCATAAAATGTCCTTTACATACATATATCCCATGGTTTGTGTCTCTAAACTTTAATATTAATATATATATATATATTATATATATATATATATATATATATATATATATATATATATATATATATCTATATAAACACACACACACACTAATATAGCATGCTATAATTTATTAGTGGAAAATAAGACATCTACTGAAAATAAGACATAGTGCATCTTTAGGAGCAAAAATTAATATAAGAAGCTGTCATATTTTTGGGGAAACAGGGTAGTTTAAGATATACAGTATCCTAGAATTCAACCTAAAGATCCAGTATGCTGTCTGAGATTGCCCCCCCTAGATTTAGTTTTAACACATTTAATGCCAAAGAAATAAAAATTCGAGATATCTTCCTGATGAATGGTAGAAAAATTCCCAGAGCCTCCTGAAATGCTCACATAACTTGGATTTTTTATGTGGAGGATGTGTTCATACATTCTCCTTTTTAAACACCAACTAGTGCAATCTACATATAACAGATTACATGCTTTACATTTATTAACATACACCACCGACTCCGTATGGCAATTAAGAAAACTATTGATCTTAAATGTCGTCCCACCTTGAAGAAAACTCTGTATCGCGATCAGTAAATTGTCACATATTGCACCTCGTACCCCTACATCTATGGCTTAAACTATAAAAACGATCTTTTATGTCATTATATCAATATAAGTGGAGATAGTAGTATGTGCGGGCATGCTATGAATAAGGGTTGGATTACCTGAAACGTGTCAGCTGACGCATAATTGCTGACATGAATTTTAAAGAAGTTTAAATAAAAGGGATTTTTTTTTATTCTTTATAATGGAGCCGGAGGATATTCATTGTTTCACTTGGGCCCTAAAATTAGTTATGGCACAGCCCTGCCTCCATAATCCAAATCTGCCCTGTTAATTAAGGGGTTTTACCAAGAAGTGATTTCCTCACCTAACAGGCTGAACTGTCCTCTTGAGCCTTGAAAAGGGGGCGTTGTGTTTCTGTGTTTAAAAAAACAAGTACCTCCTCCATGATGTCATCGCTCCACCTCCCATGCACGCTCCCGAGGCTGATATTCAGTCTCTGTAGTTGAGCAAAAATTGTTTGGCTAAACCACAGAGGATAACTGTATTGTGCACAAGCTCTACAGCTTTTGTTTTCTCCCTCTTATCTGCTCAGGAGAGAAGATAAGATCCAAGCAGGCAGCGTTCATGAACTGCTGCAGGGGGGAAGGGAGTAGGGCTGAGCAGGGAGCGTCTGCATGTTTACTCAGATAATTACGTTACAACCAGCAGATTCTCTATACAGCAGACGCAGGCTCTGTCACAGAGCAGAGCTAGTGCACATGCCCAGAAGAACTGCTTTATTCTCCCCCTCCCTTCAAAGCTCATTCATGTGCCCTGCCATCAGATAAGAAGTGCAAACAATGCAATGGCCAGATCAGCTCCTGGTCCTAGCTAATGTAAACAGTCAGGAAACTAAGGGCATCTAAGCAATGCTGCAGCTCTCTCAGGCTACACTTTTTTTTAATTACATATATTTAGAAAAGGGATTAAATACCCATTTTGGAGGATCCCACGTCAACATTAGATTGTGGCAAAACCCATTTAAAGGCAACAATTGGGCTAATAGTACTACTGTATATCAGAAACCCATGGTACATGTCATTGCCTTACATATCAGCACAGATTCAGCAGAGGTTAACTTGTTAAGCCTGAATTAAACCAATAATAATGATTAAATGAAATTTTCAGTTGTTTCACTTAATCTACAAATTTACATTTGTGTTCACAGAGAAATGTCTGCCAAATTACATTGACAGTTCATAAATGATTCATGAGCTGCATCCACAAATACATAGTGCACAATATAGATATGCAAAAAATGCCTCAGCTTCATTATTTTCATCCAGTAAATGGCTGAAGAAAATGCATTTTTTCTATTAAGTACATTGAAAATTATTTCCATTTCTCTGTCATTCACTGGAGAAATCTATTACGGCAGTATTCGAATTACCTTCACATTTTATCGTGCGCTGCCAATTCTGATTCGTTTCTCCTGAGAGAAAGGGCGAGAATACTGAAATAAGATAACATGCTAAATGCTATCGAGTCACTGTAAACTGCGTTCGGAAGTCTGGCTGTCATGGAAGACAATGAGAATTCACTTTATCCAATTTAGAGGTTTGACGATTCATTTAGGATAATTGGAATCCTGTTACCCATTCTCTTCGTTTCATCTAGCTTCACGTTTCAGGGGAATTAATTGCAACTCTTTAGAATTTGCCCAAAAAGCTAGAAATACAATAGAGCTAATGGTCATAATGTTATGTAAAATAGATAGAGCAGAGCTGACTTTGTCATTTAACTCTTAAAGGGGTTGTCTCACTACAAGGATTGCTTTTTATGTTAAAGATCTAGCAAAAACAAGTCACTTTGCAATATGTGTCCATTAACAGTGTCCTACCTATTCTTAGATATCCACTCTTGTATGGGCTGAATCAGTTCCTCAGGTCGCTATAGATACAGATATGTGCAATCTCTCCTGATAGGCTGCCAGTCCTGGTTGCTATAGCTACAGACCTACTTGACCTTTTCTGATAGGCTGCAGGCGCTGGTCGGTATAGCTACAGACCTGATGTACTCAGCAGCTCGTCACTGCAGGGCAGTAGTAGCCAGTAAACACGCCCCTGCATTAAAAAAATGAAAGAGAAAACTGGATTAAGGTAAGAAGAATCAAGGTAGTGAGACAACCACTTTAATGACTGCACTGTTTTCATAGTTCTGAGCAAGGCCTCATACACAGGGCACAGCAGAGCCAATGCATAGGTGCGAGTAGCCATTTGTTGCTGTATGGTAGCCCTCTTCACCGCTGTATTGCTTAAGTGATATGAGAGTCAATGGAGCATGCCATTATTTCTTTACGGAGTCATACAGAATCGAATAGAAAGGACCTAGTTATGCTTCTGGAGGTATTGTAGGTCCCCACAGACTTTAGGTGCTACTTTGTACAACCTTGTCCACTAATACCCAAAATTCGTGTTGCTTGAATCTGTTCAGTTTAGCAGGCATTCGACCAAACTGGTGAAAAAAATGTGAGTTCCGAAGCCAAATTATTTCTCTAACTCAAATGCTAACCTTATCCCTAGCCTGCAAGCTGTAGTTAGGTTTAGGATTTCTTAGGGTGAGCAGGGCTCCCGGCACGGCATGACTTTCAATAAGAGGTCAAGTCTGGTAGTGTTTAGGATGCCGTCATTTCCGGTAGTGTTTGTGATACTGTTCCATGGCACTGGTTTAGCGCGACTCTAGGCAAGCATCACTGTCAATATGATTTCACTTCCAGGTAACGTAACAGCAAGTGCTATAGTCCCATAGTCCCATACAGAGGCGTAACTTACAGGGCCCTGGTGCAAATAGTAAAATGGGGCCCCTCAGCTACCATGTGCCATTTACAATGCTGTGGCAGAAGGCTTTTGGGGTCCACTCAGGCTGCAGGGCCCGGTAGCGACTGCTACCTCTGCACCCCCTGTAGCTACGCCCCTGGTCCCATAGTACGATACTCCTTTAAGTTACTGTGATGCCCGTTGTCTCCTAAAATCTAAAAAATATCTCCAACGGCACTCTCAGATTTCGATATGCAAAAGTTTTCTTTATTTTTCAATATGTTAGTCATAGCGCAATCAAAAGCCTATGGTCTGGGTGAAAATTACTAAAAATACATCACAAAATGTCATAGAACATCATCATCAATGTTTCTGGTCAGGAGACCTTTATCAAGGGTATCTCTCACTGGTATCCATAATAGCACGGGGTGTTTTTAAGGGCATGTCCCCACGGCACGGGTTTTCGGCCGGTTTTTCAGCCGGTTTGCGGTTTTTCAGACCTCCTGAAAAACCGGCCGAAAATGAGCACAATGATGCTCTATGGAAAACCCGTGCAGCAGTCCCCACTGCACAGGTTTTGCCGTCGGACGGTTTTGCCGCCGGCGGTCCGGCGGCAAAACATTGTAGAAGCACAATCTTCCGTCTGGTTTTCGGACGGAATCTGTGCTTCTCAATGGGAGGGGGGAGGGCTCTTCTCCGTTCATTGTGGAGAAAAGCCGTCCCCCCCGCGGCCGTGGGGACGGGCGCAAAACAGGACAAATACCGGCCGGCAAACCGGCTGGTATTTGTCCTGTGCAGTGGGGATGCGCCCTGATTGTGTGCTGTGACTAACAATATGAAAAATAAAGATACCTTTTGCATATTGAAATCTGAAAGTGGAGTTGGAGATTTTTTTTTTTTTGAGAACGTAACAGCAAGTGACAGTGGACCTAAAGTAACAGCCCCTCTGGACCTGGAGCACCACAGAAGAGTAAGTTAACACTTAAAAACCTCTAAAAAACTGTAACCCTAACATTAACCCCAACTAAAAGCTTGGGTCCAAGGTGTGTGAGGACTGGGGAACCCTCACTATCTATGTATCTGAATGTATCGGAAAAGTGACACCTAGGTCTAGGAGCACCTTGCTGCACCTCAGTGTACCTGGGACTGAGGTAGATGGGGAATAGGCTACATTCAGTTAATGTGTCTATATTTGTGCAGTAGGCCTGAAGAGCCTAGGTGTAAGCTAAAGTGCCTTTAATCAGTGGTAGTGACTGAAAAATTGTATATGTTATGTGTCTCTAAATGTTGCATAAAGCCTGTGAAGATCAATGAAACTAAGAAGTCTCTGTGATTAATTTCCTAATTTGCACTACACCTCCCAGCTATTCCCAACAGCGATAGGCCTGACATCATCACACCTGTTATACTAAGGTGACCAGATGTCCCGCTTTCGTCCGCCGTGTCCCGCGGCCCTGGCAATGTCCGTCAGGACGCCCAATGTCTCACTTTCAGCAGAACATTGCCAGTTTGTCGTCGGTTTTTGGCCCGCTGTCATGACTTGGGCGCCGGCGGCGATCTTTTCAACTGTATGTGCCTCCTCTGGAAGCACATACAGTTGAAAATGCTATTGCGGAGCAGAGAGTGAACGTTCCCTGCTCCGCAGAGGATTCCAGAAGGCCGCAAGGCCTGTGCAGCCTGATGACGTTACGCTGCCTGTGTCGGGAAGAAAACAGAGGTGAGTAGGTCTCTCTTCAGAGCAGTGGGGGAGAGAGGTGAGTACTGGTATTTTTTTTCTTTTTAATGCCGACCTGAAACCCTGCCTTTGGGGGACATTTATCTGCCTATGTGGGAACTATACTGCCTATGGGGGACATTTACTCCAATACTCCTATTCAGCTCTTTTGCACATGACATACTCAGCTCTAATTCCTCTGCACTTGGTAAAGCTAAAAAATGCACATTTAGAAATTGTGTTCTGCATGGTACTCATGGTATAATGAATCAAATGGAGAAGGGGAATGCCTCGGCTTGCACTGTTTCAGCAGGACTGGCAAGCCGGGCATTTGGGAAAAAAGACAATTCTTGAAATAAGCTTCTTACAGTAAATCATTGGCTGCTTTGAGTGTAGTGGTCACTAACAGCTGTCACATTCTTGCTCTCACTGTGCTGCATGATTGTGCTGGGAATGGAATTCCATCTTCAACACTGGGAAAATACATATAGGATTATTCATTAAATTGCAATAGTCTTGATCACACCACCCTGCTAGAAAATGCTCATGCAAGTCAAAATGAACTGAGCCACTGCTGCTCGCTGATAACATTGCTGTTTGCTTGAAGAGCCTCTTGCAATATCTTTCTAACCCTGTCTGCATTTTCAAACGTCTTCCGCTTAGATCTGTGACATTATCATGGAAGTGGGCCACACTGTAGCGGTACAGATTTGGTAATGAAAATGGAAGACTGCTAAGAATGATCGGTTTGTAGGAGAGCGGGATGTTTCTTAACGCAATTCAACCCATTCACAGTGAAATGTGTCAGCTGAAATGTCCGGAGAACACAGATATTTTATGGAAGCGAGAAAAAAAAATCACTGAGGCTCTTGGTGTAAGTGAATGTGGTTTCCAAACTATTACATCTCACAGTGCATTGGATAGCTATAGGTGAGACCTTATAGAGTTGTATTTTAGCATAGGTTTTCTGGATGCATGAGCCTTTGATTTAGGAGACCTCTTTTAAGAAGATTATTAGAGGGGGTGGTAACTTCTGAAATCATACACCCTCCCTCAGCATCTGGCTACAATGTTCTAGGTGGCCCTGGATGGGGGTGTACAGGATTACAAAACATGTTTGCTTCACACATACATGCATACATGTAGTCTGGTATTGAAGCTCAGCCCAATTAAGCGTTGTGCTTCAGGTTTGGGTCAAAGTCAAAGTCAAACCTAAGCACTTGTATTCGGGTCGGACTTAAAAGATTTGCCCCAAAAACTTATGGTACTCATAATTAGAGATGAGCGAGCAGTAAAAAGTGCTAGTTCGATTAGAACCTCGAACTTTAGTGTGTTCGGTTCGAGGTTCTGTTCGAACGTTTACTCAAACCCCATTAAAGTCAATGGGAGAAGATGTTCTGGTTAATTTTTATACCTATACAGGTGAGGAGAAGCTGGAATTACCATCCATAACAGTAAACTGGATACGTGGAACAACTTAGTGAAGAAAATTTGGCTCTAAGAGTGACAGAAAAAAACTGAGAGGCTAAAATACTTCATTCCTTTCAATGGCTAACTGAAAAGATGAGGACAGCTTGCAAGCAGGGGCGTAGCTATAGGAGGTGCAGCGGTAGCAGCTGCTATGGGGCCCTGCATCCTGAGGGGGCCCAAAAGCCCCTTTGACACATAGGAGATTTGGAGATGGTGTGTTATACAATTACTGAACCCCCAAAACTGCAAAAACTGGACTTTTGGGCACTGAGTATGATTTAGCAAATCCAAGCACTCTGTATAATATATATCCATGTATATGAGAGTTAGGCATTATGTGGGTCTGCCAATGTTGCCAAATAACAGCTTCTGGGTTTGGGAAAGATGCAGCCAGCAATACCAAACTCTCTAACTATTGACGTCTATGGGGGGAAAATGCTGTCTAACTAAGAACAGTTTGTACAGTACAGAGAGTGAGCTGAAAATGGCATTCAGAAGGCAATACAGTGAAGTACATATAACATGGTCATGTGATTTTAGCAGCCAATGACCGTCCTACACCTCAGTGATAATGTTTTTGACACATCTCTGTGCTCTGCACTGATTGGATGGCCACCAAAAGTACAGAAAGCTGCTGAAAGTGAAACTGAAAATGGCGTTTCGAACTAGAACTAGAACTTTACTCGAACGAACAGGAAAATGTTCGGTTCGAGTTCTAAAAATTGGAGAAGTTCTACTAGAACTTAACTTTTCTAGAACAGTTCGATCAACACTATTCATAATCATAAATTGGGGTTAGAATTTTTATTTCAATGAGTTAATTTACCTATTTAAATCTACTCAGGTCAGCCTGAATTGTTTTTTTGATTAAATTGCTAAAAAAAAAAATTGTCTGTAAACCTAACGCAAAGTTAGGATAGGGATTAGATTTTTTATTTGTATTAAAGGGGTATTCACTTTTCATTGATTAGCTTTAAACATGTAGGCAAAGGTAAATGAAGACTGTTACCAAATACTTCGCTGTTCTGATGTTTCTTCTCTTCAGAGTTAGGAATAGATCTTATCTCTTCTATTTGTGCACAAATCTCGCTAGTTACCGACCACCTCTTTCTGCTCTTACAGGCTGCAGTTGTGACAAGAATGATAGCTCACTCCCTGCTGTGCTCCTTATCCTGAAATACTGGAGCCCCTTTATATTACTTACTTACAAGCTTAAATCTTTATAGCTATGTAGCCTTGTGCACTACAGATTACAAACCTCCAGCATTTATGTCACTGTACAAGGCTTTTCTAGGAATAGCAGAGTGCATGTGCCAATGACTGCTGTAGACCCACCCACAGCCTGATCAGGAAATGAGAGCCGGCAGTGGCGTTGTTAAACAGCGTGGTTAACTTGAAGTTTCACAGTGCTTCCAGTCCAGCGGCACTCTTGCTTTGAACTCCCTTTTGATTTGTTGACAACTTAAGGTTTCTGTAACATGAAGTCGGACCAGAAGTGATGCTAGACCAGAAGTGATGCTAGACCAGAAGTGATGCTAGACCAGAAGTGATGTTAGACTAGAAGTGACAATGAACCAGAAATAACACTTCAGAGCAGTAACCTAAAGGGTTTGTCCCACCATACACATGGATGGAATATCTCTCTCGAAAACGAGCCCCTAAACCGCTGTGAACACAGAGTTGGTCGGAACTCTTCCACTGAAGTCAGTGGGAGAAGTGAAATATCCAAGTGCTTACATTTGGTTCGACCTGAATAATTTTTGACAATATTCTGCAAAGATCTGACCGTATTCAGATGCATTTGTGTTTTAATCAGTTAACTTACTCATTCAAATCAACTCAGGTAAGCCTAAATAGTGACCCTAAATTGATTTTAGGAATAAAATTGCTAAAAACATTAACCATAACTCCAACCCAAAGTTGGAATTGGGGGACAGGATTTTTTTTACTAGGGTATGATGGTTAGAGATGGGCGAATTTCCCGAAATTCGTTTCGTTCACTTCGCCGAATTTCTCGGCAAAAAATAACTTCGTTCCGAATTACTTCGGCACGGCAATTTTATTCAAAACATTCGGGAGAGGGTTCCTCCGACATGCATTAAAAAGGTAGGAGACAAGCGCAATAGTGAAGCCCGAACAATTATAAATGCATAATTAGAGGGAAATGTACTCACCTCTCTTTGCTGTACTATGACTGGTACAGCTAAAGTTTAAAACATCCCGATATGGGCATAAGCACTGCTGCTCTTGAGGACCTGGCACTCCGGCGTCCCACGTGGTTCAGCAACGGGGACAATACTTGGTTGTAGAATGAACACTGGCGTGTTCGAAAAAGGTCCTTCAGAAAAGCGCTGCGCGATAATAGGAATCCACCACCGCAGCTGGATAAGTGTGGATTTGCTTCTTTATTAGAATAAACAGGTAACGCGTTTCGCAGGTACCTCTGACCTGCTTCTTCAGACCATAAATGCAGAACTATGACACTTTGTTATATACTACTCATTAAAGGAAGAGGCGGAGCGAAAATGCCGATGACATCACTCCACCTACTTCCATTCAGATAGATACATAATGAAAACATAATGCAACATATTAACCCTATTCAAAGATTACAATAACTACAATGACATTAATAATAATAAATATACCTTTCTGGAGATCAACAGTATGTATATAAAAACAATACAACATGCCTAGAATAAGAATATATATATATATAAATTAATATACTCTAAAAAAAAATTAAAATTTTCAATATAAAAAAATTCTCATTCTATGGGTTTTTTGTAACTCGTTCAAACCATAAGGCTTAAGAGTGTTGAGATGATAAATCCAATAAATTTCACGTATATCTAATGTTTTTTGCCTGTCTCTAACATTTATCCCTATATGTTCTATAGGCTGTATGGTGAACCTTGGCTCCAGTCCGGGGTGAACCCCGACAAAGTGTCGAGGAAGACTGTATAACAATTTTTGATGGTTAACATTATATCTGTGATTGACAGTTCTCCCCGACAACTTCATCGAGGTCTTTCCCACGTATTGAATACCGCAAAAACATGTGATCAAATAAACCACATAGGACGAGGCACATGTTAACTTACCAATAATTGGAAAAGTTTCTCCAGTGGAGTGTGACTTAAAAACCTTATCACATACCAACATGGCACAACATTTACACTGTCGTTGATTACATTTGAAGGATCCACTATCATTTTCTTTAACAGAATCTTTCACAGTTTCTTTGTTAAATTGTCTAATTCTAGAAGGTGCTATAGTGCTTTTAATCGTGTTTGCCCTTCTATATATACACCGAGGAGCATTTGGTAAAATGGGTTTTAACACTGGATCTAAAAGTAACACATTCCAATGTTTACATAAAATGTTTTTAAAATCCTTAAATTGGGTATTATGTGTTGTGATAAAACTAAAATCATGTTCTGCATTATTCATTTTTACTTTCTCCGTTCTTTTAAAATTCAATAATTCATCCTGAGAATAATTATTTGCTTTTTCTTTAGCTTCTATCAATAATTTCTTAGGATACTTCTTTTGTAAAAAAAATTTTTGATAAAATATCTGCTTGTTCATTAAAATCTACATATCTGGTGCAATTTTTCCTGATCCTCCTATATTGCCCATACGGGATGTTACGCACCCAACTTCTTTGGTGGTTTGAAGTAAATGTCAAATAATTATTTGAATCAGTTTTTTTAAAAAAGGTACTTGATATTATTTTATTTCCCTCTACTTTCAAGGATGAATCCAAGAATACTATTTCCAAATTGTTGATAGTTTTTGTAAATGTTATCCCCCAATTGGTATGATTGAGAAAATCTACAAACTGTTCTAAAAATTTTACGCTTCCCTTCCATATAAATAGGAGGTCGCAATAAATCTCTTGTAGTATACTATGTGCTGTCTAAAAGGGGTTGAGTTCCCCTAAAATAAAATTCGATTCGAAGGCGCCCATAAAAAGGTTGGCAAAGGATGGTTGGCGAATTACTTCGGCACGAATCACGTTAAAAAACAGCTATTTCCAGGCTGCACAGAGCCTGCAGGGTGCTGTAGAATGTTGTGCCATGCTTAAATATGCAGAGGGAGCTTGGTTTGGTCTTCATACAATGTTGTGTTTTAGTATGACACGCAGATGACTGCCGCCGCTCTTAGAATCGCTTCACTATAAAATTCCCTGGGCACTTAAGAGGGCAAAACTGACCAAAAAAACTGAAGCGGGAATGTAGCCTGATAAAGTCATGGCAGCGACAGCTGGAAAAAAACAAGCTGAGAGCTCAGGTGGCAACATCAGTGACAGAGTGTGGAGGTGACGGCGGCAGCCACAGCAGCATGAGGTCAGGCAGTGGCACAATGACATTCTGGAGGTGGCAAAAACAGGAATAGGTCACAGAGTGGCACAATGACACAGTGTGGAGGTCACGGCAGCAGCAGCATGAGGTCAGACAGTGGCACAATGACAGAGTGTGTAGGTCACAGCATCAGCCACAGCAGCAGCATGAGGTCAGACAGTGGCACAATGACACAGTGTGTAGGTCACAGCAGCAGCCACAGCAGCAGCATGAGGTCAGACAGTGGCACAATGACACAGTGTGTAGGTCACGGCAGCAGCAGCATGAGGTCAGGCAGTGGCACAATGACATTCTGGAGGTGGCAAAAACAGGAGTAGGCCACAGAGTGGGACAATGACACAGTGTGGAGGTCACGGCAGCAGCCACAGCAGCAGCATGAGGTCAGGCAGTGGCACAATGACATTCTGGAGGTGGCAAAAACAGGAGTAGGCCACAGAGTGGGACAATGACACAGTGTGTAGGTCACGGCAGCAGCCACAGCAGCAGCATGAGGTCAGGCAGTGGCACAATGACATTCTGGAGGTGGCAAAAAAAAGGAGTAGGCCACAAAGTGGGACACCGCCACCGTGTGGAGGTCACGGCAGCAGCCACAGCAGCAGCATGAGGTCAGACAGTGGCACACTGACAGAGTGTGGAGGTGGGGTGGCAATACCAGTCCCTGGTAAAGATGGTTGGTGGCAGATGGAGAAACTGTCAGCAGATTTGTGGCAAACAGGCGGGTGGCGGCATCAGAATAGTGGCTGGGGCAGGTAGTTTGAACCCAACCATTTCTCACAGTTTGGGTGGGGCGTCATGGTGATGAAGTCTGATGCCTAAGGCTTGGGTTGTAAAAATCCTGGCCGATCCACCCCGATCACTTGAAAAGGGTCGCGTTCCAAAATTTCCCGGGACAAGCGGGTTCTCCTTGGGGGTAACGTGGCCCCTGCCGAACTGAACCCCCGCTTTTTCCACAAACTGGCCGGGGCGGAAAGCTTCTCCACTGAAAAACTCGGCAATTTTTGGGGCCCACACATCCAGTTTGGCTGCCCCAAATCCAGCGGATCTACAACGGGGTGGCAGGGTGTCCAAGTAGGCCACCACCTGTTGGTTCAGGGACTGCTCCAGGTCCTGTGTGCTGTGGGGACTACCCTCCTCACTAGGGGGTGAAGTAAGCGCTATGTGACCCAAACTTAGGTTTCTGCTGATAGTGGTACGCTCCCACCCCCCCACCTTTTCCCCCGCAGCCGGCAGTATAGTGAGCGTGAGGAACCCCCCCTCAGACCTGTCAGAGGAGGGGCGATGCCGCACATAGGCAGCGGCCAACGATTACGAAGGGGTTTCCCCTATAGTATTTTAAGTTTTCCTCCCCTCAATACGGGGAAAAAGGCTCCCATTTTGAACCGGGAGCGAGGGTCCAATGGGTGGAAGCCCGAATCATCCCTCTGGGATGCTGATATTTGGGGTCACTAGCCCGGCAAATAAGCAGCTGCGGGCCATCGCCAAGTGACTCCGGGGGCCCCTGCCCCCTTTCCCCTGTATACTCCCCGGGCTTGGGGTCATCTGCCTCGTCTTCCCATCCCATCCCCTCCCCAGCTGCTCCCTCCCCCCTTGTCCCCCTGGTAAAATCCCTCATTTTACCAGAAAAAGCTTCTGCCCAATGTCCTCCTCCTCCTCCCCTCCATTTCAGTCCCCACCGGACTTGTGGCCCCCGAGATTAGTGCCAGGTCTCCATCCCCTGCCCAGACAGATTTTTCAGCACTGTTCCAGGACATGAAGGGATGGAATGACGTTTTTTTATTCCCCCCCCAAAAACCCCCCCGGCGACTACAAATAACGGGCCTCCCCGAAGGCCTCAACAAACGGTATTGTCAGATGACTGCCCCTGGCTGACATCAAAGTTACCAGGGGATACTTCTGTCTGCTTGGTGACAAAAAATCATTAATGGCCTTTTCTGCATACAGTCGGGTTTCCCCTGTGCAGGCTGGGAATTTCCCAAAGGGGGGGGAAACATCGAAACAGATGTGTTGGGGAGGCCGTTTTGCCGCTGCAACTCGGGAGGGTGTTTCCCGGGTTTGTACGTGGATAAAGTGCATGCACTGCGCAAATGACGCCCTCTCTCCCGACGTGATGAAGCCCTGCGGTCGGGTACATCTCATCTATTTGTTTTCAAACGTCCACTGCGTCCCATCACCCGGTTTTGGGGATGCAGAGGTACCCCTCACAACATGACCTCCCCTGCAACCCAAAATTTACTTTTCCCCTACTGAAAAAGAGGGGATATTGGCCCCATTTCTTCGCTGCCAAATAGCTTGATGCACTCCCCCAAAATTTTTCATCCCCCTTATGGGCGCTGAGCCCCAACCCCATAGTAATCTCGGCTGAGGGGAAGGGGATGGGACAGAGGCGGGTTGAGGACAGGTGGGGCCGCTCACCCATCTCGGGCCATGCCAATAAGGGTTTGTTGACTTTCCCCCCCCGACTCTTGATGGGGTTGTCAGATGTCATCGGGGAGGAAGGGATGACCTAGCAAAAAATCAAAAACCCTTGGGTTGTGAAAAGAGGGGACAGGGGCAGTTAGGGCCCTCACCAGGACCCCCGGGCTGCGACGTCCCCTTGTGTGCGGGACCTGCCCGGGGAATGTTTGGCCTCGGGCCACTCGCAGGTGAAGGGCCAGACCTCTTGCTGACAATGTTTGTTCAAAAAAAGACAGACACTGTTTGATGAAATATTGTATATGTTAAAACACCCCCTGTATTTGACCCCAAATGAACCCAAAAGAATTTGGGGAAACCCCCTTGGATATAAATTGCCCCCACAAATGGGCAGGAGAAAAATTTACTTTTAGTGCCGTTCAAAAACTCTGTGTATTTTTTTTAAATAAAAGCACAAAAAGGGTTAATTTAAACCCTTTGGGTATAATTTTGCTACAGAATTTTCTGTGGGGGTGAAAAAACAAAAATTTCTTTTTTTTGTACAAAAAAGAAAAGTTAATTAACCCCTGGATGTAAATTTGGGAAAAGAATTGAGCAACCATAAACTACTAGCTTTTTTAGCGTGTTACAATTGCTTTTTCTCCACCCAAAAGGGAAAAAAAAGTAAAAACCGGGGAAAAAAAAGTAAAAAATTTTTTAAATTTTTGGGGGGTAAAAAATTTTTTTTTTGTCCCCGAAAAAAAACGTTAAATTCCCAGAAACCAAAAAGGAAACCAGAAAAAATTTCCTTTTATTTAAATTGCGGAAAATTTTCAAAACAAGAAAAAATTTGGGTTTTTTAAATTGCCTTTTTTAGGACAGGAAAAATTTATTTTTCGGTAAAAAAACTTTTTTGCCCAAAAAGGAAAAAAGGGTTAAAACCCCCAGAAATTGGAAAAATTTTTTGGGAAAAAAAAAAAAGGGTTGGTAAAAAGGGTTTTTTAAAAAACAAAAATTTTTTTTTAAATTGGGGGAATTAGAAAGGGAAAATTTAAGGGGGTTTAAAAAATTTTTTCGGGGGCTTTTTCCAGGGGCCCCCCCCTTAATTTTTCCCTTTTGCTTTTTGGCCCAAAAGAACCAAATATGGGTGTGGTAAAGTTTTTTAAAAAAATTTGGGCTTTTAAAAAAATTTAAACAACTAGCCCCCCAGGTTTTGATTTTTCCCCGTTGGCTTTTTCCCCCTTTCCCTGGTAAAAAGCCCCTTTTAAACCCAAAAAAAGGGCCATTTCTTAAAAATCCCCCAAGGTTTCTTTTCTCCCAGCGCTTTGGGCAAAACATTTGGTTTTGGGTTGTAAATTATGTACAGGAAAATTTTTATTTTTGGGCGGTGATAAAGACGGTTTTATTTTTGTCCCACAGCAGAAAAAACAACGCTTAATTAACCCCGGGATGTAAATTGCGCAAAGAATTGACAACCAGAAACTACTAGCTTTGTAGCGTGTTAACAATTGCGTGTTTCTACGCCCACAACAAAAAGATAAATTGTAATTAACCTTCCCCTTTGGAATTATGTACAGGAAAATTGTAATTTTTGGGGGTTTGAAAAAGACGGTTTTTTTGGAGTCACCAGAGCAGAAAAACAAACGTTTAAAATTACCCCTGGATGTAAATTGCGCAAAAAATTGAGCAGCCAAAAATGAAGTGGTATTTGGGGTAATTTATAAAAACGCTGTTCTTTAAATGAATACAACGGAATGGCTTAGATCCCACTTGGATATTGAATGTGTATGCAGCTACAGTGGACGCACACTGGCTTCAGATCCAATACACCAAAAAATTGAAATAGAACATTAAGAGAACATTTCTCTGAGAAAAAGCTGAGACAACCCACAGAAATCGCTGTTAATAGAAATCAGTTCTTCAGTAACAATCAGCCGCGGCAGCACCTTCCTGAGAGCACAGTGAGAGAGTGCGAGCTCCCGGGGCGTGCCTGGACTATTATATTGTGGTGACGCCCACAGAAATCCCGCCGGTCTCTGATTGGCTCATCTCTGCACATGTCATGCAGGCTATGCCCTCTTTTCTCCCAGAGTGCTTTGCCCCATGTTGCGCCATGTGCTCGCAGCCATTTTATCAATCAAAAGCACACTTCGTTCACCTGAAGTACCCCAAACTTCGACTTCGTTCAGAACCGAAGTTTTCCTGAAATTCTAAACGAATTCCACTTCGTTAGAATCAATTCGCCCATCTCTAATGATGGTTAACATAATACTCCATGATGCTTTTAGTCTGGTGACACTTTCGGTCCCACATCACTTCTGGTCTGATGCCACATTAGGGTTTCTCTAATGTGAAGTCAAACCGGAAGTGATGTCAGACCAGAAGTGAAGTTGAACCCGAAGTAGCATCACACCAAAAGCACATCTTCCATACTATTATATATTGATTTTAGATTATCAATAAAAAGATTATTGTATGTACTTGTATATCCATGGATATCTTCTACTTTAAAGTAGTTAGCTTATATAAAACATGATAATATCATTGATGTGTACACATGTTAGTTTTTTGGAAAATATTCACAAATGAGGATTTTTGATAAGATGAAATAGTGTGTGGATAGAAATGTCTTGTCTTTACCAGAGCCACGTGCAATAGCCTGTGTGGTGGTATAAGGATTGTCCACAGCTCCGCAGGATGGGTCCACAAAAGTTCTGCATAACATGGTATGTTGGCTCCATGTCATACAAACCACAATGTGGCATGTGACTTAGCATGCCAGCTATTCATATGGTGGCACAGTAGGGTCCTATAGACTGCTACGTGTGCCATGTTATGTACAACTGCAGAGTTTTAAAGCTTGGTTAACTCTAACATCAAGATTTGTAGTCCCAAAAGACCTATTTTTAAGGTGGCATTCCTATTTGATAAAGTGGTGACATACCGCTAGGATATGTCCTCATGTTATTAACATGGGGTCCGACCACAGGGAACTGCAGCACAGCTGGGTGGTCTGGCCAATGTGCAGGGAGAAATCAGTGAAAGGGGTAAAGGATCACACAAGTGCCTCATCCACTACATTCTCATGATTTTTGAAGTTGTCAGAGTGATGACATAGCCTAGGAACAGGCCATCACTGTAGGATATGGAAGATGGGAGTATCCCTTTAATGGAACACAGAACATGCAGTAGTTTCTAACAGAAACGACTGACTTTAAAGAGAATGTCGCAACGCAAAAGAAAAAACCAGAACAGCACTATAGTCAAAAGTTCATGTAGCTATCATAATCAAAAGATTACTTTCTGGGGTATATGAAATGCAGCAGCATCCATATGGTTGCCTGAGGAAGGCTCACAGAGCTGAAACGTTGCACCATATCTATTGAGTATGTATTGATCTTTTTTGTAATACATTTTTGAGGGTATATTATGAACATGCTGCTTTCTCTTTTTTTCTTGGATGGACATTTTAAAGAGAATGTGTCATCAGACAATGAACAGTGTTTAAAGGGGATGTATCACTTCCTTAGTTCGGCTGATTCACACTGCTCTCAGCTTCTCAACTCTGAAAGCAGGGCGTTTTCTCCCCTCCCAGCTGGGTGACATCATCCCCCCCATCACTGTGCATGCTGGCTCCCGAGACTCCCCCCCCCCCACCTCCTCCCCTCTCTGCCTGAATCCACATGTCACTGTGTCTCTCCCTATCAGTCTTATTTTGTAAGAGCTGTATACATACCACAGACTGAGCAACTGAACTCTTCTCCCTCTCACAGCTGGAGATGCCTCTATGAACGGCACAGATCACGCTTCTATGCAGGAGGGTAAGGGCACCAAAATTGTTATGCTTTCTCAATGTCAGAATCTGTTGCAGTCTGTTTCTGCTGGGGTTTGGATAGAGAATATGCCTATGGCCCTTAACACTGAGTCAGCAGGGATCGACAGCAAATTGTGCTTTTCCTGATTGTGTAAGTCCTTCAGTGTAATACTGTTTTCTTTCTGCCTGTATAAAGTGAAAAATGTGATGGTCCCTTACTCTGAGTGAGAGACACAGGCTCCGTGAATTCGGACCGGCCGGCTATACAGAATGTAAAATGAATCACTCAGCTAGTGAAATGCAAGTAGGAGGGATCCGGAGGGATTCGACCAGCACTGGATATCAGTGTAAACAAAAACACAAGATAAGGAATACTGTGAATACAAGACAGCTTTGCTAATGACATCTAATTGAAAAAGTTGCTTTTCACTGTCCCCTTATTCTGAAGACTATTTAATGAAATGATAAAACCCCTTTAAATCTTGTTTTTATGTTAAAAAAAACTTTTGATCATTTTTGGTGATTTTTATTTTTTAATTTACAATATTACTATCTACATTTAAAAAAAAAAATCTTGAAATCCTGAAGTTTTGACTCTGGCTACTAAGCCCAATAGTTTAACACTTTCTGTAGAGATCCCTTCTCCGTAGTCTTCTCATGACTATTACAGGCAAAACTAGGAGGTGGTCACAGCTCACGTTCTCCAGTTTCCTCCACACTGACTTTGTTCAGCTCCTGTTCACTGGCTCCTGTGTCCATGTAGCTGCCATAAAGTGTATCTCTGAATGCTGTCAAAAGTAGCGCAGGCAAGATGGCCGCCCCAACAATCATGTGCAGAAAAAAGACTTATAAATTTAAAAATCTAAAACAAATAAAAACAGCTAAAAAGAAAAGAGTATGTATGAGAATGCTTTGTTATGATATATATATATATATATATATATATTATATATATAATATAATAATCCCA
The DNA here is from genome assembly GCA_025379985.1 of Phyllomedusa bahiana. Taxonomy (NCBI): domain Eukaryota; kingdom Metazoa; phylum Chordata; class Amphibia; order Anura; family Hylidae; genus Phyllomedusa; species Phyllomedusa bahiana. The sequence continues at coordinate 38,495 of JAODAL010011898.1, read as the reverse complement.
TGATTGTATAGTGCCAACATATTATGCAGCACTTTAACAAATTATAGAGGGAAAATGTCTTATATATATATAAAGATATATATATATATATATATATAATAAATATATAATTATATATATACAATATATATATATATATATATATTATATATATATATATATATAATATATATATATATATATGTAAGATAGATAGATGGATAAACACATATCTAATATCAGTAGCACACTACTATACTGAAAGACTAAAAAAAAAAAAGCACATAGCAATTTTGGACAAGCATTTTCTGCTACATAGAATACATGAAAAAAATTTTGAGGTTCTAGTCACATTTTTGATCAAAACTTGCTTAAGCCCATCCCCTCCCAATCAGCAAGGGACCTCAATACAGGTGTGAAGCTACACTAACATTACTTCTCTTAGTGTCTGTTCAGACTTCCACATTTCAGGGAGAGAAGGTTCTGGCTGCAAGGTACTCCGCATTGATTTAAAACCATGTAGCCGGAACCTTCTCTCCCTGAAATGTGGAGGTCTGAACAGGCACTAAGAGAGGTATTATAGAGTAGGTTTCCCACCTGTATTGAGTTGCCTTGTTGATAGGGAAGGTGGGCTTAAGCAGTTTTGAATCAAAAAGTGGTGAACTAAGAACCTCAAAAAATTTTCATGTATTCTAAGTAGCAAAAATTATTTTCCAAAAATTCCTATGTGCCTTTTTGATAGTTTTTTAGTGTTAGTAGTGTGCTGCTGATATTGGATTGTGTTTGATTGCTATTGCCACATCAGTGCAGACGTGCAGAACCAAATATTGTATATATATATATATATATATATATATATATATTATATAAAATATAATATATAACACATAATTACCAGTTAAAGCCAGTTCTGATACAATTCTTTTCTTTTTAGTGGTTTTTATTGTATATATGGTGATGCATTCCTTTTAATAGTAAAATATTTATTGGTTATTATAACCTAGTCTGTCCTGCCTAACAATTCAGACAAAAACAAGGATACTGATACTAAGGAAATTGATGGGAACAGATCAGGAATTTCGTACTGAAATGAATGTGAATGTGAAAGGAAAGCTTTCTCATCAGTAAGAGTAGTAACTGGGTAAATTAGGTGGCATTTAAATGCACAGCAAATGGAGACATAATAGACTTTAGGTTTAGGTCCCTTAAGAATATATATTAAAGAACATTATCTGTCACTGTAAAACCTGAGCAAGTAAGAAGGTAAATGCTATAATATCCATGGTCGCTAAGCTACAAATGACACCAGCCACTATGGGGTTAGGGAATGCAACGACGGAGGAGAAAAAAATTCAGTAAACTGTTCAGGAATGTAATATGTAACTCCATTTGCAGTACACGTGTAATCACCAAGATCTGTCACCGTCTAGATGGCTTCAAGTGGGTATTATTGATTTTTATGGTACAGGATAGTGTAGTTAATGTGACAAATCTCATAGAATATAATGACCACTATTCTAAATAGGGATAAAATGATTGTGCAGCTCATGGATCCTTTTTATGGTTTTCTCGTTATCGAAATTTCAGTTAGAAAAAAAAGACTGAATGACACACAGCACCGAGCATTCTCCAGAATTATAGCTCGCGATGGTTTCAATACAATTCTATCAGGAAGGTACGGAGCCAGTGAGATAAGATGTTCTTTGGCAAATCCAGGCAGGTTTAGGTAAGAGCCTCAGAAAAATGTCTAAAACTGCCTGAAATCATGACCTCTAAAGCAGGATTTGCTGTGCAGACGGATACATAAAAAATATTGGAAAAATATTCAGTAAAACTTGTGATATATTGTTCTAACTTTCTGCCAATTGTGGCTCAGGAGTCCGGTGGGCGGTCCTGCTCAGTGATTGACAGCTATCTGTGTACAGAGAAAGATGTCAGTCAGTAAGTGAGACCCCCAGAGAGCAGGTTCTAAATAAGTGCTTTCTTTTAGGGTGGCCATAGACGATAGACATTTGTTGTTATACCCCACCAAAATTGAGCTGGATCTGCTAAAAAGCCCTTCACCTCTACTACTCACTAAGTCCACCACTTCTCTCCTGTGGATGGCCTTTTACAGGAGGAGTTGCACAGACTGATATATAGTTTTGTGGAAAATTACTCATACTAGATGTTTATGGTTATATCCCACCAAAACTGGTCTGGATCTCCCTCCTCTATTCACCTCTACTCCCTAAGTCCAGCATTGCTCTCCTGTGTAGGACTTTCTACTTTTTCCATTGTTCAGCGCCTCTATCCTGCTCTCCATCTGTATACTCTAGGTCCCTATCACTACTAGTGGGATATTTAAAGTCAACCTGGTCGTGTTGGAAAATGCAGTGTAATCTGCAGATGTGAAGTAGGAGAAGCTAAGCAGATTGATACAGGAGTCTAGTGGGCGGTTCTACTAGTACTTGACAGCCAAGCCTGTGTACACGGATAGTTCTCACTCACTGAGTAGGACCACCCTCGAAAAAAAAGGGATGAAAAAAGAAGGAAAAAAACAAAGAAAAACTAATATATAGATGGATTTTAAATATATTAAAAAAATATTATATAAGAAAAAAAAAAAAGAAGGAAAAAAAAAAAAGAAAAAAAAAAGAAAAAAAAGATAAAAAAAAAAGGAGGGTAAAAACCCCGAAAGACAAAAAAAAAAAACCGAAAAAAAAGAAAAAAAAAGAAAAAAAAAAAAAAAAAAACAAAAGGAAAGAAAGAAAAGACAAAAATCCCCCCCCACCCCCCCCCCCACCCTCCCCGTCCCTGCCCCGCCCCACCTCCCCCTACCTAAAACGCTTCCCCCTCCCGTCGTACCTCGCCCCCTCCCCCTCCCCGCCCCCCCCCCCCCCCCCCCCCCACCCCCCCCGCCCCCCTCCCCCCCTCCCGTCCCCCCCGGTCTCCCCCCGCCCTCACCCCTCCCCCCCCCCCGCCCCCACCGCCCCCCCCCACTCCTCCCCGGCAGCCCCCCCCCCCCCCCCGCCGCCACCGCAGGAGACAAGAAGGAGAACGAAAAAAAAAAGGAGAGAACCAAAAAAACAAAAGGGGAAAAAAACGAAAGAAAAACAGAAGAAAAAGGAGGAAAAAAGAAAAAAGAAAGGAAAAAAGGGAGGAAAAAAAAGAGACAAAAAAAAAGAACGGAAAAAAAAAAAAAAAAAAAGAGAAAAAAAGAACGGAACAAAAAAAAAAAATAAAAAGGAAAACAAAAAAGCCCGCCCCCCCCCCCCCGCCCCCCCCCCCGGCCCCCATTCCCGCCCCCCGAGCCCCCACCCCCCCCCCCTCCCCCGCCCCCCCTCAGCCCTCTCCCCGCCCCTGCGCCCCCTCCCCCCGCCCCCCCCGGTCCCCCCCCCGCGTCCCCCCCCCCCCCCCCCCCCCCCCCCCCCCCCCAGCCCTCCCCCCCTCCCCACCCCCCACCCCCTAAATAAATACATTCAATCAGACTCCTCCCCCCCCCCCCCCCCCCCCGGCGCCCCCCCCGCCGCTCCCCCGTTCGCCCCCCCGCTCCTCCCCCCCCCCATCCCCCCCCCCCGCCCCCCCGAGTCCCCCCCCCTCGGACCCCCCGCCCTCCGCTCCCCCTGCCCCTACCCCCTTCTCCTCTCACCCCTCCTTCCCCCCCCCCCTCCCGTCGCCGTCCCCCCCCCCTCCTCCCCGTCCCCCCCGCCGCTCCCCCCCCCCCTCGCCCCCCCCCCCTCCCCCCCCCCCCCCCCCCCCCCCCCCCCCCGCCATGCCCGACAAAAACAGAGACTGCCTCAGGACAGAATGAGCGTAACTATAAATGGCTTAAAACAATTAGTTCCTACTGATCTACAACAAAACTAAAACATCAATCTGCTCATTTCCTCTTGCTTTCTAACATGACTGGACCACATATTAAATACGATGGGTTCCCTTTAAAGGGATATCAGTCTCCAAACCATCCCTGAACCTCAGGTTAGTTCAGGTGTCTTTGTGAAGGTATCTTCTTACTCCATGTTACCAGTTTTGTACATCCTGAATTAACTCCCACCTTTCCCTTTTCGATCCAAACCTTGTACCTTCCCTGCTAATAATTTCAGCGCCATTTGCTGACAACACTTCTGATCCTCCCTGGTACTTCTGACATCTTTGACCTCCCTCCTGGTATTAAACCTTAGTCTTGTCCGAAGCTTTTGAACTCATTGTCATGTCTCTGCATGATATCATCATGTGCAGCGCATAGGTGACAACGACAAGGAACTAGCTAGAAATGACAAGACAACTTTGAGGGACTTAAAGGGGTTGTCGCGCTACAATGATTGGTTTTTAATTAAAAGATCTTTAAAAAACAAGCAGCTTTGCAATAAATGTCATTACAAATGTCCTACAGATTTTCAGTTATACCTTGGTATAAGATTTGCATCAGCTTCTCAAATCACATACCACCGACCTGTTGATTTATTTCTCTCACGCTGCCAGTGCTGGTGAGTCATTAGTTTGTCAATGCAGGCTGAACACAGAGCCCCTCCCGCACATATGCGGCCACTTGTGATGCATCTGTAGTGGAGGGAGGGAGGGCTCTACTCCTGGCTTCTGTTCTGTGTAGCTGTGCTTCCTGGATTAACCTGTGAGTGTCAGCTCCCCCTGCTTCTCTACACAGAATTTGAGGAGCGCAGAGGTGATGGCCGATCTGTGGTCAGAATCGATGTGACAGCAGTGAAGTGTGTTACAATAATCATGATTGTGTCTGTGGACTTTGACTATACTAAACGAACAGATCAGGGGGGCATGTGAACGGTATCATATCCCACCCTGCTCTTGCTGTATTAGTGAGACACATCGTGATTATAGTAACTCCCTTCACAGCTGCCTGTGTCATTCTGATGGGCAGGACAGCCCAGAACAGGTATGTTATGGCTTTGAGATGCACAGTGCAGGCTGATGCCGCAGTAAGCATCAGGTCCTAGGCAGGCACACACAGGGGGTTAAACCCTGGCAGCAAACACCCTGCTCGTCCCCTGCTGTAGTATAAGTTCCTACTGCACTCAAGGAGGAGAGCTGACTTGTGCTGAGGGGAGGGGGGCAGCGGGAGGAGAAGAGGCAGGCAAGAAGCATGCCCCTGAATTCAAAAAAATCCTACGGTACCGAGACACACTGATGAGTGCCTGGAAAAAACCTATAGCGGAGACACAACTTTAAAGGTCGAAGAACTGGAGGGTCTCTTAGACTTCATGTCTTGATTCGTCAGGAACAAGCCAGCTGTGGCCTAAGAGGTTCTGCTATGGTGGTGTTTCACATTGGTTTTTGCAACTTTCTCTATGGTCAAGTTCAGGTGGAGCACATCTGCATCATCTAAGTGAATCTGCAGCTCTTATTTTTAAGAGTATGAAGACAATACACTTAATGAGAATTGTAATACCATAATGTCTCACACTTGGCTTTCAATGTCATCTGTGTCTGGTGGGCAGTTTTAATCCTACTGCTCTTCTGGTCTTCTGATGCGCAGACACCAGCTATAACAGAGTTCAATAGCTCCCAAGATAATACAAGTGTTTTTCCAGATGGAAATGTGTTAGCATTAAAAGCCCCCTTGTGACGTGACACTTCCTCCTAAATTCTCTGTGATTTGCTGCTGCCTACCGCTCACACAATTATAAAACGTCTTACAGGAAGATTCGGAAGAAAAGCTGCGGTGGGAGCTGTAAATTTGCATCTCTGACCACTAACTAGTTTCTGCTAGAGGGCAAGCATTGCAATAAGAAATTTGAGTTACCGACTGCTAATTCCTATTCCTGCACCACCAAGAATTTCATTTCTTACTGGTCACTTCACAGCAATAGCAAAAAATAAAACATTTGGTTATGATAGATGTATTCAGAGTCAATATCACAATTATAGCTACTAAACTACTATATACAGTACTGTATCTCTGATCAACTCCATAGTATATATGTACTTATAATGAATGGGAAAAATACATCCATATAAAGGGTAATAACAGAGTTACAATTATATATAACACGTTTGGCCGTCACCTTGGGTCGGCCCGGGGGTCATTCAGCTCATAGGATTGCTGTCTTTGGTAAACAGTATCAACACTCCGACACTAGGCTTCTCTTTATTCAGGCACAGGTGAAGTACAGAACATACACTACAAACAAAAACCTCAGGCCACTGACTAAACACAATTAGAGAGCATTCGCTCAACAGACTCTAGTAGTTCAGGCTCCCTCCAGCCTATGGGGGTAATCAAGAGCACCACCTCCAGCTTCCAGGTAGCCAACCACACCGATCACCTTGAGTTCCAGGCTTTTTATAGGCCTCCAGGGACCTGTAAAAAGCCTGTCCTGAAACGTGGGAGGCCTCCCACCCAACCAAGAGCGTAGCTAAAGACTCATGGGCCTGGGTACAAAACTTCAGCTTGGGCCCCTACACCACCAGACAAGGGCTGTGGACCACTATTTTTCAACAACAGGTCCCCTTCTTTGTGTGACGGATGTCTGCGGTGTAGTGCGCTGTCAAAAATTTCTATTTAAAGGGATTGTCTAATAGAAGAAAATGAATTTAAAAAAATGTCTGTTCCCTCTGGCCCATCCCCCGCAAAAAAAAAAAAAATGTCGAGTGAACAGGAAAAAAATGCAATGGTTTGTGCCTTTGTTTTTGGGTTTAGTTTTTGTTGGAGTTTAAGTGACATTATCTCTATTCTGCGGGTTCGTACAATGGCCACATTACTTCCATGGAGTTAATAATATAGTGGTAGAAACCAGTATACACAGGCTCTGTAGACTGTATATTAGCACCTTACAGGGATCATATAATGGTAGATATCAGTGTACACAGGCTCTGCAGACTCATACAGTTCTCATATAGTGGTAGTTACCAGTGAACACAGGCTCTGCAGATTATATATAACCACCATACAGTGACCATATAGTGGTAGACAACCAGTGTACACAGCTCTTGCAACAGTATATTACCTCCATACGGTGACCATATAGTGGTAGTTCCAGTGTACACAGGTTCTGCACACATAAGTGATTACAGTGCAGTTACATTTCGGGACTCACAGGTGATGTCTTTTCTGATGAGTCGTTCTCTTTCTCTTTTATCTCTTCATCCGGTCCAAACCACAATGACGTGTTCTCCCGGCCACAACTCGGCCCTGCAAAACTTAACACACAAACATGTTAGACTCCAAATAGTGAAAGTGTCTTCAGCCAACTCTAGGGTCCTCATTTGTGGAAACCAGTAAGTAGGAACACAACCGATATAGTAGGCAGCCCCCCTTCTCCCAAATTAGGCAGACAGATAGGTAGAAGCTCCTCTTAGGTAGATTAGACTCTAAAAATTAGTGAGATAAGTGGGCAGACTCTTCCTATTAAGTAGGTAAAGACCCCCTTTAGTATAGGGTTCCCGTCAGTAGGTAAGTATATAGCCCTCCCCCAATAAGTAATTATATAGTGCCCCACAATAGGTAGCTGAGGAGAACCCCATACTAAAGGGGGACTTTACCTACTTAATGGGAAAGGTCTGCCTACTTATCTGACAAATTTTTTGTGTCTAACCTATGTAAAGGAACGTCTACCCATAGGGCAACATGTATGTACGTGGCTGAGCCAGTATTCTGGTATCCTTTAGGCTCAAAAACTGGCGCAGCCCTGTAAAATAGATGTATGAGCAGACACACTCCAAAAGTAGGTGCATTATGCGGCACCTGCGGCACTTTGTAATGCGCCTAAGATGTGGGGGCGTTCTGGGGCTGTGTCGCACCACAACCATATGATTCTACACATTTATAACTGTAGGACGGCAAAACTAGGCAAATTACTGCTCGAACAGGCAGACCAGGTTTACCTGAGCCTGAGTTGTCACTTTGGAGCTAGAAAGTGCTAAATCTAGTGCTAAATAAATAGTGCTAAATAAAAAGTGCTAAATAAACCCGTGCTCCCCCCCACACCTCTCCTTGGAGCTCTCTGGAATGCGCGGTCTGTATGTCATAAACTCTCATACATACATGACTTGTTTCATTCTCACCAACCTACTCTCCCTTGTTCTGAACTGAAACCTGCAGACCCCCTCAGACACATCTCCCCTGCCGCAGCTCAATCTTTTAGCGGCCCCTCCACTTACCCACACTCCACGCCCTGGTACAATCATGTGGAGCGTCGGCCTCCTCCTGTCTGACAACCTTGCTCCTTTGTCCCCGCTCGCACCTCTGCCTCCCTCACACTCTTACTCCTTTGAATGCACTCTGTCCGCGCATCTACAGCCCCCCTCTATCCCGACCTCCAAAGTGGCTGTTGTCTAACGACCCCCCGCCAGGCTCCTGCCACTGCCTTTCTTGACCATTTGCTTCCTGGCTTCTCCAACTTTCTTTCCCACCGACATCCTCCCCACTATCATCATGAGACTTCAACATCCAATCGACACCCCCCACTCTGCTTCCAACAAACTCCTTTCACATCTGCTCCTCCTTTCACCTCTTCCCAATGGACCTCAGGAGCCAACTCACAAAGATGGAGCACACACTGGAGCCCATCATCTTCACAGCCGCCTCTGCCCCTATCAGACATCTCAACACTCACACACCCTATATCTGACCACAACCTGCTTACCATCACCACTAATCTCCTCCCACCTGCACCTCCTCCCTTTCCTCATATCCAGTACACCCGCAGGAATCTACAAAACCTCAACCCTCACACTCTCTCTGACTCTCTACACCTCTTTCCACTACTCCTCATATCAATGACCCAGACGCAGCCACCACTTTCTACAACATACAATCCATCACCACCAGGCCCTTGACTCAGTCGCATCCTCTCACACACAACAGAACCCCGCAAATCAACAGACAACCCTGGCCACAGACTCTACCAAACAGCTGAGGCGAGCATCCAGAATTGCTGAACGGCCGCTGGAAGAAAACTCAACTCCATTGATGACTTTGCCTATACCACCACTCACTTCACTGCAGACATTTAAGTCGCCCCTCGCCTCACCAAAAGCAGAACATTTCACCACTCTCATATTCCTCACCCTGTCCTACAACCCCAGACAATTATACCAAGAACCTTCAACTCTCATCTCCTGTCACCAAACACCTCCTCGCCCCCATCCCTCCTTTCAGCAGTGACTTTGTGCCATCACTTCCTCCAGAAGATCAACCTCATCATAGAAAGCTTCAGCCGCAGTCCCCACCACCCCCCTTAACCCTTGCAACCTGCTCTTCCTCAACCCCCTTAACCTTGCTTCCCCACGGTCACTCATATGACACAGCTCTCCTCCATGCTGTCCAAATCCAATCCTCACTACCTGAGTCTTGACCCACCTGCCATCCCACCTCATCCCAGACATCAGTGCTCTATCCAATCCTAGCACTCGACGCCCATGCACTTCAACCTAACAATAACCTATGGCATCTTCCCTTCTGCCTTTAAGACACATGCTACTATCAAACTCCAATCCTAAAAAAAAACAACCCTTGACCCCTCTTCTCTGTCAACTATCGCCCCATCCACTGCTCCCTTTTGCTTCCAAACGCCTCGAGCAGCAACGTCTATCTTCAGCTGTCCTCCCATCTCTCCTCCAACTCTCTTCTTGACCCACGACAATCTTGGTTTTTCGACCACCACACTCTACCGAAACCTAACTGCCCTAGGACCAAAGACACGTAATGGATCTAGTAACTGCTAAAGCCTCATGGCCACTACTCCTGTGCTCCTCCTCTTGGACCTGTCCTCTGCCTTTGACACAGTTCGACCATTTCCCTCCTGCTACAAATCCTCTCCTCCCTCGCATCACGGACTTGGCTCTTTCCTGATCTCCTTCGTACCTCACTTATCACTTTCAGAGCTCTCTCATATCTTGCTTCCACCTCCTCCCCCCGGCCAATCTCGTTGGTGTCACCCCAAGGTCGTCCTGGGTCCACTACTCTTCTCTATCAACACTCTCTTGCGCCCACGTCCAGCTCATAGTCCTCCATGGCTTTCATTAACCACCTGTATGGCTGAGATACCCAACTCTACATCTCTGGCCCAGATGTCCTCTCTACTCCTCCGGATCCCTGACTGTCTGACCTCCATTTCTTCCTTCACTCATCACGTCTCCTAAAACTAAAAAGTTGGAGAAAACAGAACTCATCTTCTTCCACCATCCAGCTCTAACCCCTGCCCCTTATGGAAAAAAAAAAAAATCTCTCTATTACAGACACCGTCTCATAACACTTTCACACGGTCCCACAAGTCCCGCTGTCTTGGGGTAATCCTAGACTCTCTTTATCTTGTTCAAACCACACATATCCCAAACCCTCACCTCTGCCTGCCTGCCCTCCACCTTGAAAAACATCTCTCAGAATCGCTCATTCCTCTCGCTATGACACTACAAAAATGCTGGTCCATGCCTTGTCAACATCCGCCTAGACTACTGCAACTAATCCTTCCTCAGTGGCCATCCCATCTACACCCCACGCTCCCCCTCCAATCCATCCATAATCTCAGCTGCCCATCTTATCCACCTCTCTCCTCGCTACTTCCCTCTGCCTCTCCCCTTCTGCCAGATCCCTTCTCACTGGCTTCCCATTGGCCCACGAATTCATTTCAAGCTACATAACCATGACCACAAGGCTCTCCACGACCTCTCCCCCTCCATAACATCTCTCCCTACTTCCAAATAATTCTCCCCCACCCACTCCTCCCGCTCCTCACAGGACCTTCTTCTTCTGCTCATCCCCCTTATCAGCTCCTCACACAACCGTCACCAAGACTTCTCCCCGTGCTTCACACCACACTCTGGAACTCACCTGCCTCCCAAACACAGGAGGACAACGATCAGACTCTCCCTCCACTTTCCACCAGCTTCAAAGCAACCTGAAAACACCATTTCTTCAGATTGCCTATAACCACTTCACTAAACTTGTCACTACAATCCTCCACAGCACATGTCTGGCCCCTCACCTTCCTGTCTCTCCCCCCCCTCCTGTAGATTGTAAGAGCCCTCGCGGTAGGGTCCTCTCTCCCTCTGTCGTGCAATTGTCATTATCCCTTATCACTGTACTCGTTTGACTTTGTAATGTTATGTACCCCCCCCCTCGAATGTACAGCGCCCTGGAATCAATGGCGCTTTAAAATAAATAATAATAATAATAATAATAATAAAAATCTATGACCTGCAGAAGAACAGGTTCATAAATTCAGGCGCATGCTACACTGCTTTAAAGCTATTTAGAACTGGCCTCTAGGCGCCTAGATCATACATGTCGCTCATAGAGACCCCAGATAGGTTGGTATAGAGGGCCCCTTCTAGTAGGTAAGTATGTAGGACCCCAATAGGTAGGTACAAAGGGCCCCCAGTTGGTAGGTAGGTATATACTGTCCCCCAGTAGTTAGTCATGGTAGGTGTATATAGGGTCTGCTCCCACAGTAGTTAGGTGGTAATGTAGGGACCCCAGTAAGTAAGTATATAGTGCCCCCCAGTATTTAAGTAGGTACATAGGGCCTCCAGTTGGTAGGGATGTTTATGCGGTCCCCCAGTAGTTAGGTTGGTTTATATAGGCCCCCAGTAGTTAGGTAGGTGTATATAGGGTCTCCCTCCAATACTTAGGTTGGTGTATATAGAGGCCTCCAGTAGTAAGGTAGGTGTATATAGGCCCCCCAGTAGTTATTAAGGTGTATATAGGATCTTTCCCCCCCAGTACTTAGGTAGGTGTATATAGGGGCACCCCAGTAGTTAGGCAGGTGTCTATAGTCTCCACAGTGATTAGGAAGGTGTATATAGGGTCTCCTTCCAGTACTTAGGTAGGTGTATATAGCCCCCCCAGTAGTTAGGTAGGTATATATAGGGTCTGCCCCCCAGAAGTTAGGTAGCTGTATATAATGCCCCATCTAGTAGTTAGGTAGGTGCATATAGAGTCTCCCCTTCAGTACTTAGGTAGGTATATATAAAGCACCCCAGTATATATATAGGTGTATATAGGGCCCCCGTACTTATGTAGGTGTATATAGGGCCTCTCAGTACTTAGACAGGTGTATATAGGGCCCCCCAGTACGTAGGCATATATAGGACCCCCTCAGTACTTAGGTAGGAGTATATAGAGCTACCCCAGTACTTAGGTAGTTGTATATAGGCTCTCTCCCCCCAGTACTTAGGTAGGTGTTTATAGGGTTTCTCCCCCCCAGTACTTAGGTAGGTGTATATAGGGTCTCTCCCTCCCAGTACCTACATAGATGTATATAGGGCTTAGATAGGTGTATATAGGACCCCCTCAGGACTTAGGTGTATACAGGGTCCGCCCAGTACTTAGGGAGTTGTATATAGGATCTCCCCCTAACTCCCAGTACTTAGGTAGCTGTATATATGGGCCCCCTATTTAAAAAGTAGTAATAATAAAGTTTAAATAAATAATATTCACCTCTCCCCTGTTCTCCTGCTGAACGCTTGACTATGAATCTGGATTGGGTGGTGTGACCTCATCACGCCCCCATTTCTGACATCTACTAGGCCCTAAGCCTAGCGATAGGCTTAGGATCTAGTACAGGGAACTGTGTGATGTAACATTATTACATAGCGCCGCTGCCTCCAGATGGCTGAACGACCGGGATCCGTGTATTTTGGCCACTCTGCCTTATATATTTATTGCACACAAGATGGTGAGTAAATTAATTCATATCTAAAAAAGTATGAAAGTATGAATAAATATTAATCAATAATAGTAATACAAGTGCTAAATCATGAATATTAATCCTAATGTATGTACCTAACAACAACATACCTAACAACCTCCATGTGAATTCATTGTGCAAAGAGGTATAGTAAATAACATCATGTATATAGACCAAATATGTAATACTGAACAATAAATTAAGTGCAAAAAAATTAATATGGCCAGGCTTAATGTTACCCAAAATATTGTGCGTTTTGTGTTTCAAGCTTCTTCCAGGCTTAATATTCATGATTCAGCACTTATGCATTTCTATGTCTCTCTCCTCAAGCCGGTGGTACTGAATCGCTTCTCCCGGGGGGTTGTCTCGCTTTCTCCTGTGGCCAACTCTGATAACATCTTTGAGGTCAAGGAGGTGCTGGCACTGAAGACAGTAAGGGGGAAGCGGTTCTTTCTCATTGACTGGAAGGGGTTCGGGCCGGAGGAGCGGTCGTGGGCCAACCTGTCTCCTGACCTCCTCTCTAGGTTTCAAAAAAAGAGGGGGAGACCTAAGGGGGGGGTACTGTCACAGGGGGTCGCGGGCTCCACTGCCCCCGCGACCGTCCCCCTGCTCGCAGGGGGTCCGGCGCGGCGGCAGCGACTGCCCGCGACCATCCCTTTGCTGTCCCGGCCCCGGCGCCACTTCCCTTACCCGTCCACGCTCTTGTGAACGCCGCTCCTGTCTGTCCCGGCCGCCGTGCGCGTGGCCGCTGCTTAAGGCGCGCGCACGCCGGCTTCTCTAAATTTAAAGGGCCAGCGTCCCGATAATTGGTCTATTGTCGGGCGCTGGTTCTATTTAAGGTATCCGCCCCCAGCACTTCCTGCCAGTCTGTTGGTGTGTATTTCGTGAGTTAGAGTGTATTGGAGTTCCGTCTTGATCGCCCGTGTACCAGTCCGCCTGCTTACGTCTCCTGACCTTGCCTGTTTGCCGCCTGCCCTGACTGTCTGCCTGTTTCTGACCACGAACCTCTGCCGCCTGCCCTGACCTTCCGTCTGTCCCCGACTACGTCTCTGGATTACGTCTCTGTACCACGCTGTACCTCGGCTGCCTCCGCAAGCAAGTCACGTCAGGGGTAACGACCTGGTAGCCTCATGCCGCAGCAAGTCCATTCCGCTTTGCGGCGGGCTCTGGTGAAAACCGGGGGCTACTTAGACTCCGTTCCCTGGCGTGGCTTAACTATCATCGCTTGCGTTGGCCCGGCGAATCCACTCCTGCGTTACAATTGCCCAATTACCTACACTTCACCTGTCCTTAGTGTAGCTATAATAAGTTGGCACTATTCAATAAGGTAGTGTCTCCATTGTCCTCTGTAGTGAAACAGAACACCACTTAAGCAGTAACCATTGGTTTTATAATTTTATACCACGTCAACAGTGAAGCCTGAAGCAGCTACATCGCTGTGTATTCTTGCCTTCTCCCATTCTCCTCTTCAATTTAATGTCAGATATACTCAACACAGACTACAGAACGCACCTCTGATTGCTGCCAAGTTTTAGTAATCGCAGCAACAAAAATGCTTTGAAAAATATAACATTTTCAATTTCCCCTTTTCATTGTGGCGATGTTAATGTTTTGTATCATATTGCACAGTACGTTAATTACTGCAATTATCTGACCACAGGCATTTCAAAGAACACCACAACAATAAAATCCTTGGTACCAGTCCAGAGCTGAGAGCTGCCGTCCTCAAAAAGAGGATCGACGCTCCAAGCCAATTTCTGTGTGCCAAAAACAACAGTAGGGGTGTGGCAGGGGGTTTGGAAAAAACCTTAAAACCCTGGTTTTGGTCAGATATCTTCAAAAAAAAAGGGTAAATTTGCTAAAAAAATACACAGGAAAAGGGGAGCCAACCATAAGTGGAATTTAAATTAAAAGAAAAAAAGGGGAAAGACTGAAAATGAGAATAGCATGTACTGCATAATTAGAAAAACATCCATGTACATACATTCCCACACTGTGTCGGACTGGGGTGCCTCTGACCACCAGTGGAGTTGATTTTGTGGTCCATTAGTAAAGTTTATTCTTTTTTGGGTCCATAGTCCCCGGTTTTTTCAAAAAAAATTTTGTAAAAAAATCAGAAAAAAAGTCCGAAAAACCCTTATTTGGAGTAAGGAAAAAGGGTTATGTTCCAAAATGTATGCGCCGCAAAAATTTGGGTTGTGTTTTGGGAGCTCCCCAATACGGGCCTTACCCCCAGGCGCGGGGGGGAAAGCCCGCGGCCCCAAAAAGCATTCATTACTCGCCCGAATTTAAATTCGCCGCGAAAAATTTTGACTTTTCACTTATCTCCCCGTGGGGAACGTAAAACCCATATTGTATGCCGGGGGAAACAAGGCGTAATCCAAGTTCTTTTATGAGATTTAAATGGTTTACCTTAATTTTTGGCGAGCATCTGCCCCATATTAGAGTGAAAATGGGGAAAGGAAATGGGGGTTTAAAATTACGCCGTGTGAATATACCCTAAGGGGTTTTTTATGGGTTTTTACCGGTTAGCTTACCACTTCATGGCGCTCCTAATGCAAATTAGAAGTTACACCGCACCGGGAGAGCCGCCAGTCTGGAAGCTCTGCTAAAAAGGTGGGTTGGGGGCCCGGGTTCACAAGGGCTTATTAAACCGTTAATTTGCGGGGGGTTTTCCCCCGAAATTTAAACGGCTTGAAAAAGGGAGGGGGCCCAGGGGGGCGGCCTGCCCCCCCATAGCCCAACCTTATCCAGGGCGTGTATTCCCCCGGGAAAAATGGGGAGGGCAATTTCCCCCCCCCAGGCGGTTTTCCCCGGGGGGAAGGGAGAGACGGAACCATATTTTCTCAAAGAAAACCGTAGTTTTCGGGGCGGATTGGAGAGTATGCAGGGGCAAAAAACAGGGCGCGGGTCGGTTTTCCAAATTTTTCGGGGGTGCCCGGGGAATTAAGCCGGGGGGGACCCCGGCCCCTTTAAAGTAAAAAAATTTTCTTTTAAAAAAAATATATAACTCTAACTCCAATTAGGGTCAGGGTTAAAGTTAGGGTGTCTGCCCATTCAGTACCCAATAGCCGAGTCAAGCATACGTGTATACATATATCAGGGATAAGGAAAGATATCTGTTGGTTGATGGCGGGTTTTAAAGGGGTTAGGGTTTTTTTTTTTTTGTCTGATACTGTGGTTCTGCAAAACTCAATGAATGGGGGGGGTTTTGCTGAAACACCCTGTCAAATGGTTGATTAGGGGAAAATCGGGATTTGAACCCCCCTTAGGAAAATTTTTACCAGCTAAATGGGTTTTTTCACTGTTAAGCCCAAAAAATTTTTGCTAATTTTGTTAGAAAATTATTTCCAAAATTGATTTTTTTGGGGATAGTCCTTTTTTTAAACAAAATAGTTAAACTTGGGCATGCAAATCATAGGGGCACCACGAATCCACCAAAAAAAGAAGGAACAAACTTCAACATTGATCCAACACAGAATTTACCACGCAAACATCTTAGATCCCTCACTGTTCCAGCACCTCCCTACCTATTCCCACTACTGTACAAGCTCCCCATCCATAACCCCCAAATGGTAATAATGACTCCTTTGTGCCCCAAACAGCAAAAGTGCCCCAAAAGCCCACCAATAGGGCTGAGTTTGAAACCCCTTTGTTTTAGTTTTCTTTTGTGTTTTTCCAAAAAATTGGGAAAAAAACCCCCCCAAATTAGGTAGGCAGAAAAAGTAAACCCCAATTGGCAGTAGGTTTTTTTTTAAAAACAGATAGGTTACCCCCCAAATTTGGGGTTTCATGTATATGAAATGTATATGGGAACCCCATTAAGTTGGTAGGTAAAAGCCCCCCATCAGGGAGGTAGGTATAGGGCCCCCCAAATTAATTTAGGTGGGGAAAATATAGGCCCCCCTTAAATGGTAGGTAAAAAACCCCCCATTAAGAGGTGGGCAAGTTCAATGGCCCCCACCGTTTGGTAGGTAGGTATGTACCCCCCAATTGAGAAAAGAAAGGGAAAGGTTTTTAGGCCAATTTTTGGTACGTACCCCCAAAAATTTTTAATTTAGACCCCTCATTCTGATCATTGAACAAAAATAAAACTCACCTCTCCCAGTTCCCCTGCTGAACAACTTTTTTTCCCCTACCCTTTACCATTGCTTTTCCACGTACCTAGGGTTTGGGAAACGCTATATTTTGTAGGCCTAAAATCAAAGCCCAGGGGGCCCTTTAGGGGATTCCCAGCCCAAAGTCAGTGGCAAAGGGTTTTAATGATTAGTAAATTACATCACGCTGCCTATGCCACTTACTTATTGGGCCCTTGGGCCCCAGTTTCGGTCCCAAAATGTTTGTCGAAAGGGCAGGGAGCAAAAGGGTTTTCCCTTTGCCCCAAACCATATTTTTAAACTGTATGTGCCCCCAAATTGCTAGTTAAAATTGTTTGTACCGGGGGGGTTAGCCATAGAAAGTATAGAAGATGAAGAAATCAGGCGATACCTTTTTCAGGCTAACTGGGTATATTTGATGGGACCATCAAATATACTCAGTTAGCCTGAAAAAGGTATCGGCTGATTTCTTCACTCTTCTACTACTGTGCATCCCAAATAGGGCCTTTCCCTTTTTAAGAAGACACACTGGAGTCGGGGGCCCACCAGTTCTGGTCGCAGGGGCCCTTTAAAATTTTGTGGCCCCCCGGGAATCTGCCTGGAAAAGGAAAAATTCCCAGCCCTTGACCCCACAAAAAGAAAGATAAAGTTCACACAGAATTTTACAATCCTTCCCATAACCAAAATAATATGTTATTTTCTTTATGGAGTCCTGAAAGTTTTAATAGTAGAATGACATAAGACGTTTATTATTTGAGCAGCGTACAGGGCAGAGTGACATTTCACTTCTTCAGACATTTATAAACCCTCGGTGTATATCCAGCATATAATATGTAATCTGTGACATTTGTTTGACAGCGTAAATGGTGTGAGGGGCAGAGTTTACTATAATATACTGGAAAATAAACTTTATACTTTGTACATTTTATACCAGTTTAACATAATGATATTGGATTTTATTTTGTCTCTATCACAGCAATGAGATGGGTTCACGTGGCAAATTTTTGCCATGAATCTGCAGAAAGGTGTATATTACATTTATGCCAGATTTTACCCTTATTCACTAAAGGTGTATATCCTTAAGTATTAGACAAAATAAAGAAATATAAAACAGTGAAATAAAGTTTTACAAAAAAAAAAGGAAATGAAAAAAATTAAAAGTGTATTTTAAAAAAAATTAAAAAACGAACTAAAAAAATTCAGAAAAACAGGCCCAATTGCAGCCCCAATCAGAAGCTCAGGTGCCAAGCGATCATCGGGCCCAGAAACAAAAAAAGAGACATTAAAAGGGGCTGAAATAAAGGAACAGGGAAACAAAGGTGATTGGGGCGGTAATTTTGAGTTTTTCTAGCAACAGCAAATAGAATATTTTTTTAGTAGGAAGAAGAGCCCACACCGCAATTCCTACCTAGGACACCTTTGCCGTGAGCTCACTTACAACCCACTAATGTTCAACCTTTTATGAACTTATTTTGGATGTTTATGTCAAAATTATATTTGTTTAGACAGATGGTTATGGGCTACTGCTACCACTAAAAAACCAGTTCAGGTACCTATGTGTATATTGGTCAGTGTTGACATTTGCCATGGTCAAGAAGATTTCTTAAGTGACTTCTTAAAGAGGTTATCTCACTACAAAGATTAGCTTTTAACATATAGGGAACAGTAAAAGAAGACGTTTTCCAAATAGCTTGTTTCTTTGTTCTTTGTGAGGAGAGAAAAGTAATTTTATCATCTCTAAGTGCACTCATGTTTCTCTAGGTTACTGACCTGCTCTGCCCTGCTGTTTGTCTTATCTGATAGCAGGGATAATGTCATCACAAAGTTCGGCACACAGAACTTCAGGCAGTTTGAGAGCATTAGTGTTATCTGATCTAACGAACAAAACTAATTATCTATACAATGCTGTAGATGCAGTATTAGAAATTCATGACAACAGATTATTGAAAATGTGATGGCGTTAATAAACAACTAGTGGAAGTGGCACATTGGACATGACACGGAAATGTTATCAGTTAAGAAGATATAAAAAACATCAGCTGCAATCTAAGGTCAAAGGATCGAGGCCAACCATGCCAGATAAAGTCAAGAGACCGGGACACAAACAGTGTCGGAAAACACAAAAAACCCCTTTGGGGTCGAGCCCTGACATGGGGTGTTCGTGACTTTGCTTCCCCCAGGGTGCAAAAATGCAGCCAGATACGCCCAAAACCCGAACGGCGGGAGAGATCTGTTTACCCCATGGTTAAACAGACTCTCCACCCGTTAGACTCCACCCAGTTCCTCTTGGTTAAAGACCGGTCCGTTCAGACTTAAAACAAGGCCAGGAACACCTGGGGTTTAGCGATATTTAAAAGAGCCCAAAATAAGGCGGGTGAGATCGATGATCAAGAAACAGACTATCGATTAAAGTTTAATTTAATTTCCCTTTGGAGGGTGCCTAGTCAAACAATATACAAATAGGGACAATACTTTACAGATATTGGTCAAGGTACAATAGGGTATGGTTACAAAGAGGCAGTAGATGTGTCTATTTACCTTAAGTTAGCTTTGTGCTGGCCTACACCGGGGTGAAATGTAGCCTACTGATTCTGGACGCTCCTGTATGCTTGGCATAACCCCTCTCCAATGGAAATGGCAATGGGCAAAGACGGGTTTCGACCTAAAGCAGTACTGGGACAGCCCATGTCGCACCCCCTTTACTCCCACTGTCACGTGTCGCACCCCCTTTACTCCCACTGTTACGCCCTCTCACGCCCCTGGGACGGTCTATACTCTCCTCCCTTTTGGGCCATGCCGTTTTTGGTTTGAACATAAAATGGGTGATGCTGCGGCAGGGCATTGGGACAGTACCAAGTCAGTGGTACCATCAGAACCAGATGGGTCTAAGCTACAACATGGTACCAAACTCGGGCATTCTACTTGGTTTCTGATGCCAGCTTTTTTGGGTTTTGAATCTCCCGACGTGATTTTCCGAGAAAAAGAAAGGGGACGTTTTACTATCATCTGCAGGGTTGAATTGCATCAACAATACTTGGGCTGACGAGAATTTTTTTTGTTTTTTTTTTTTTTTGCTAACGCAAGTAACTTGTTTTTCTCATGTTTTAGTGTTTGGCTATACTTGTTTGAATAATAAACCTATAATTTATCATGAAAAAATCACCCGTATATGCAATTGAGCTTTGTGTTTCTCCCTTCCTATGGCCTGACAACTTGGGAGTGACAGCTATACATGGGGAGAGTTTCATATTTAAAAAAAGAAATGGGGTGGCCTGTGATGCTGGTTCTCCCAAAATCCTTATGAAAATGGGACCACCAGACTCATGACTGTTTGCTACCCTCTTTGTTGTTCTGGTCTGTGAACAGGGTCCAGGGCAAGGTGCTAATGAAATTAACTGACACCACTTTGATGTTTCGACAATCTCCCCCCCCCTCCCCCGACGCTGGCTTCCTATTGAAGGAACATTTGGTGATTTCTGCACTCTGAGTGAATTGAAGTTATAGAGCTGCGGGGGTTGGTTTTGTCATTTTCCTCACAATAGGAAATCCAAAGAGAACTGGAAGAAAATATCCCATAAATGGCCATGAAAATGGACACATTTGAATGCTACGGGCAACATCTCCCGTTAGGGCTATGTATTTTTTTTAGGTGTATTTTGCAAAAAAAAAACTACAGACGCCCCATTCTCTATATAAATGAAGTGTAGTACTCTAAAACTAGGCGCATTATACGCTAGGCACGACACATTTGAATGCGCCTGAAGTAGGCGCATCAAATATGCTAGCAATGATATGCTATGCGTCTGCATTTTGCAAAGGGCCTAGATTAGGCGCATCAATTATGCTATGCAAGGTAGACCAGACACCAGATTTTTGACAGGTTTATTAATTCAGGCGCACTATACACTCATTTAATGCACCTTAAAACTGGCATTTCTGACATGTCGCCCGATGTAATGCAGAAAAATTACTCTGTAATGCGCCTGATACTGGAGTATGGGAGGCTTTTCACTATAGTGAATGGTGTCGGGCTGAAAATACGCCAGACTTCTGGAGCAGCCCCGTTCATACATGTCGCCCAAAGAGTATTAGACTCTTTCCTCCTTCAAGTGATGCTTATTGCATTGTCTATCTTTTAAACCTCTATAAAAATGTATCTAAATTCAGCATCATTGTCTTTTAATGGGTTTATTTCTGTGCTGTAAACACATTTTTAGTAACACTGGCACAGATCATGCAAAAAATGATTGCTACGTGCCAAAAAAATAAGGCTATGGGAAATGGCCCAGGTCCAAGAGGCATGTGCCGTAAGAACCGCATTGTCTGCAGCTATATATCTTCAGCTCATAGCTTGTATGAAAACGATGACAACTTCTCAGCTCTTGCCAAAGTCCCCTGAGCAGCCTCAATGTGTTAACCATTTCAGTACAGAGCAACAATTTATATGACTAACACTATGTTTACATTTTAATATAAAGACAGAAGCAAAATGTAAGTTTTCTTGCATCATGAATATATGGACCTCATGAACTATATTTGGACCTTTATTTATTACAGCTGTCTAAGGCTGTCTATATTCACACTGCGTATTTGGTGCGTAATTCTGCCGCAATATGCCCGAATTACGGCCCGCAAATACGGCTATTCATAGTTCTCATTGAGAGCTGTGATTACCTGCCACCTTCCCCGACATGTATTACGCGCCAGGAGAAAGAAGTGACACGTCAATTCATTCAAAGACGTACCCGACAGGAGGGAAACACGCAGCAGCGATCTCTCATGTGAACGCCGCTGCGTCTTCCTCATAGCCGTCAGTGATAAACTCGCTGCTAATTGTTAGATGCGTCTCTGGGTCTGTCCTGTCGGTCCCTGAGACGCATCTAAATAAGCGTTTGTCATACGGAGCAAAACTCCATGTGAACAAGCCTTAAGTCTGTCTTTGTTTTCCATACAGTAGCAACCAATCAGAGTCCTGCTTTCATTCTTTAAACTGCTCTGGAAATGAAAGCTGAGCTTTGATCGGTTGCTATGGGCAACAAAGTCTTACTGTAAGACCGCTTTAATAAATGTGGCCCAATATTCTTGAGTAGTGTTGAGCGATTTTTCTCGACAAAGTTGAAATCGGCAAGGTTTTTATGGTGATCGAAATTTCCAGATCATGCGATTATTAAGTTTAAAATCTGTTCATCTTCTATTAAGATCGCGCCTTTTTCGGCAGCTCTTACATGTAATTTGGGGCCAGCAATTCAGATTACAGGAAAGAGCAGTGTGAGATGTGTGTGGCGACGTACTATGACCGGGATGTGTTGGTTGCGATTGGCTGGAAAAATCCACATGACCATCGTTTTACATAGAACAGCGTTCCAGGTTTCAGCCTCAGTGTCTCTCAGCGTCTCATAGGGATAGGACCTGCGCTTGACTTGGCCAAAAAGCTCACCGAAAATAGTCTATTCTGCACAGAGAAACTTATATTAGCTGTGATCCTTCCAATTTAGTTTACATTAGAGCTTTGAACATTTATGTGTTTGCTAGAGAATTTTTAAGCAGCAATCTACCGACGGGGTAATTCACGGCGGGTGGCGAGCGGGGGGGGGGGCGGCGGGCGAACACAGACAAGCTCTATCTATAAAGAACAATGGGTTAAAGTTCACCAAGACTTAGTGTAGACATTGTAGTGGAATATTCTTTATTATTAACAGTTTGCTATTGAAATATTCCTGGATATTGGGCAGCCTGAATTTATATTGGATATTACTTCTTTCTAGTAACTGCAGGTCTCGTTGTTAGCTGAAAAAAACTACCACTTTTATTATCAGTATACATTCACAGATAGGTGTTTCAATTTTACCCTTACACCTGTGACTGTTGAATATATCTCACCTTGCACTTAATTTACAATCCCCCAGCAAATCTTGTAGTCAGCACAGGTTGTTTGTTGCCATAATACCGTGTATCGTACGAAACATAACAGTTACGTGTTTTTGACTTTTGCGCATCCCAGCATGTTCATTGACGCAGCATCTAAGTAAATCTTAAAACAGCAAAATTCTATAATCATCCACAGGTGATTGTAAGGGTGCAAAAAATACCTGTTTATTATATCAAAAACAAGAAACAGTTACGTGTTTTTTGACTTTTTGCGCACACAGCACTGTTCATTGAGCAGCATCTAGTAAACCTGAAAACAGCAATTCTATATTCAACACGGTGAATTGAAAGGTGAAAAAATATACCGTTTATTGATATTATAAAAACATAACAACGTTACGTGTTTTTTGACTATTGTCGCACCCAGCACTGTTCATTGACGCAGCATCTACGTAAATCTTAAAACAGCAATTCTATATTCACCAAAGGTGATTGAAAGGTGCAAAAAATACCGTTTATTATATCAAAACATAAACAGTTTCGTGTTTTTTGACTTTGCGCAACTGCACTGTTTAATTGACGCTCACAGGCATCTCGTAAATCTTAAAACAGCAATTCTATATTTCACCACAGAGTGAATTGGAAAAGGTGCAAAAAAAATACCTGTTTATTATATCAAAACCATAACAGTTACGTGTTTTTTGACTTTTGCGCACCCAGCACTGTTCATTGACGGCAGGCATATACGTTATAATCTTAAAACAGCAATTCTATATTCACACAGGTGAATGAAAAGGTGCAAAAAAATTACCGTATATCTATATCAAAACATAAACAGTTAGTGTTTTTGACTTTTGCGCACCCAGCACTGTTCATTGACGCAGCATCTATGTAAAATCTTAAAAAACAGCAATTCTATATTCACCCCCCCCCCCCCCCCCCCCCCCCCCCCCCCCCCCACAGGTGAATTTGAAAGTGCAAAAAAAAATACCGTTCTATTATATCAAACACATAACAGTTACGTGTTTTTTGACTTTGCGCACCTGCACTGTTCATTGACGCAGCATCTACGTGGTAAATCTTAAAACAGCAATTCTATAATTCACCACAGGTGAATTGTAAGGTGCAATAAATTCCGTTTTATTATATCAAAACATAACAGTTACGTGTTTTTTGACTTTTCGCACCCAGCACTGTTCATTGACGCAGCAATCTACGTAAATCTTATAACAGCAATTCTATATTCCCACAGGTGAATAGAAAGGTGCAAAAAATTACCGTTTATTATATCAAAACAGAAACAGTTACGTGTTTTTTGACTTTTGGCACCCAGCACTGTTCATTACGCAGCTTCTACGTAATCTTTAAACAGCTATTCGTATATTCACACACAAGGTGAATTGAAGGTGCAAAAAAATATCCGTTTATATATATCTAAAACATAACAGTTCGTGTTTTTTGCTTTTGCGCACCCAGGCACTGTTCATTGACGCAGCACTATGTTAAATATTAAAAACAGCAATTCTATATTCAACCACAGGTGAATTGAAAGGTGCAATATAAATACCGTTTATATATCAAAACATAACAGTTAGTGTTTTTTGACTTTTGCGCACCCAGCACTGTTTCATTGACGCAGCATCTCGTAAATCTAAAACAGCAATGCTTATATTCACTAAGGGTGAATTGAAGGTGCAAAAAATACGTTCTATTATATTCAAAACATAAAACAGTTACGTTTTTTTTGACTTTTGCGACCAGCACTGTTCATTTTGACGCAGCATCTACGTAAATCTTAAAACAGCAATTCTATATTCACCACAGGTGATTGAAAGGTGCAAAAACTACGTTTATTATA
The DNA here is from genome assembly GCA_025379985.1 of Phyllomedusa bahiana. Classification (NCBI taxonomy): domain Eukaryota; kingdom Metazoa; phylum Chordata; class Amphibia; order Anura; family Hylidae; genus Phyllomedusa; species Phyllomedusa bahiana. The sequence goes on along the minus strand of JAODAL010011898.1, from coordinate 14,049 downwards.
CCAAACATAACAGCTACGTGTTTTTTGGACTTTTGCCCAGTCCAGATTTGTTGTAGGACACCTTGCAGTTAAATTTGAATCCAGGCAATTTGTTATTGGATTAGGAGGATTGAGAATAGCTGTGGTTTGCCGTCTTTTATAAGAGACATTCCAAAACTATTCCATACCTTCTCAAAATTTTATATTCTGAAACATGGAGCGAAATGCAGGTGGTAAGCGAGCACAGAGGGGGGTAGCACTTGGAGGTAGAGGTTACGAGAGAAGGTGCTCCTTCAGTAGCTGGCGATCACCGGGCATGCCAGCGGATCGTCAGTTGCAGGAACGTCAGCTGTCATCGCTGGTCAGGGCCCGTGAAAATCTAAATAACGAACATCGTCGACCAATCTGTCCTTCAGTGGTTATGCACCTCACCTAGCAGCTTACCTCCTCGTCCTCGCAGTCCGGCCCCAATGTCGTCATCAGCAATCATACAGCATCCGTCCAACATGAAGCAGCCTAAATGTCACTCGTGTACCCACACACTGTGGATAATTCATTGTCCTGAAGACCTCTTTGATGACAAATGAGGGTTGGGTCAGAAGCATGTTAAAAGTTCAAGAGGATGGATTTAGTCTGCTCTAACGCCCAGTTACGGATGCATCAGAGGAGGTGAAGGAAGCCCGTCAATTCGGCAATAATCCGGGGGTCGGCAAACGCTCTTTGCAGTGCCCTTGCTTGTAGGCCCGCAGCTTTTGGATGCAGAAAGTCAGGACGACCAAAGTCACCTGTGTTGATGATGATGCTGATGACGACATTTGCGGATCCCATCTGGTCTTTTCGCAGAATTTGCTTGCAGAGCGACTTCATCAGTGGACGAGGAGGAAGACGATGGTGTAGTGTCAATACGGGTCCAGCCCACAAAAAAAGGGAGGAGGGCGGTCGCAGAAGTCCGCTGATATGATTCCGCCAGACTCGGTCAGCGCAAACCCCGCTCCTTCGCTTTCGCGTCAAAAAGGTCCAGGACCTCTCAAGATGGCCTTCTTTGACCTAAGCCTCTGATTCAACAGCGATGGTCATACTGCAGCTTTGACAGGAAACGAATAGTAGAGGCATGAACCTTAAGTGGTTAACCCACACCAATAATGTATTAGTCACATGCAGCGATTGCATGATTGAAATGGAGGGATCACTTGCAAAAAAGGCCAGACCGACGCCGGGCCTACGAACCACTGTAACACCCTTTGTCTCAGCCTTCTCCTCCTCCGCACCACCAAGCGTTCTCAGCTGGCCCATGTCTTCAGAGTCTTGATAAGGTCAGCCTTCGCTTCAGCCCTCCACGTTGCCGTGTACCACCAGCCCACCAGAGACCCATCCTACCCTTATACACTTCCGCCTGTTTGACGACTGCACGCGAAGTACAGCGCGCCAGCGAGCAGCCGCCTTCTGATTCCAGGTTTGGGAGCAGAAGAAAACACTTTACCCAAACCAATCCCAAACCAAAAGCCTGAATGTCGGCATTGCCAGGCTTTTGGCCTTGGAAATGTTGCCTTTCGTCTGGTGGACACAGATGGGTTCACGCCCACGTCATGGCCTCGCCTGCCCTCAATAACCAGATGCCGAGCAGGACATTTTCTTTGCCGAACAAGCATCCCTGCCCTGGCCAGCCACGTGTCATCTAACAATTTCAAGCCGCGTGTCTGTATCTGTGTCCGGAAAAGTCCATCTCTACCACCGACACATGGGACTAGTAAGCACGGCCAAGGCAGCTATATCTCTGTGGACACTCATGGGTGAGCTGGTGGATGTCTCTCGGGTGTCGGTGGCTCTCACAGGCTCCGGCGCAGCTCTTCAAAAACCCGCAGGGATGGTGCAGGGCTCTTTCCCCAAGGTTCCTCATGGTGGCATAAGTGCCCAGAGGACAACCAGGCCGTGTTGTAATTAATCTGCATTGGTGACCGTACCACCACACAGGTCAGGGGGGGGGGGAAGGGTTTTTTTTTGGGGGGTGGGGGACGGTCTATGCTAGAGACCGAGCGCTGGTGGGTAACAAGAACCTTGTGCCAGGCAAGGTGGTGTGCGATAACGGGCACGAAAATCTGATGGACGCCCTTAGATCGGTACAGCTCGGAAGCTCATCCTGCCGAACATTGTCATGAACCATGTCACGGTCAGTATTTTCTCTACAGAGCTTACCAGGGTCTGGACTGCCTGCTGAGCAGGCTCGAGGTCTGAGTTCGACCACTTCCGCGTTCTGTCACCCTGCTTCGGTCCCGCTGGCTGCGTTGCAGCGTCAGCTCGGCCTCCCCGTCAACGTCTCATTGTTGACGTGGCATCACGGCTGGAATTCCACCCTCCCACATGCTCCAGCGATTGTGGCAGCAGCGCAATGCCATTACGCAGTACGCAAGTGACACATGGCCTGTCAAGCAGCGCGGTCAGGACCTCGGGGTGTTGAACCCACCGAGAAGTGTGGAGCAGGTGAAAGAGCTCTGCACCATCTTGCCAGTTTGAAGAAGCCACCAAAATGGTCAGTGCTGACATGCCCTTGTCAGCATGAGCAATTGTGTGATCTTAGTCTGGATACGATCGTTGCGAACACTCTGAAACAAATGGGTCCCGCAGCGACGGAGGGGAGGAAGGGACCACAGAGGCGGACACGGAGGCTTTCTCTCCGTCAAAACCACAAGGCTCCGACAGTTTCACAAATTTCCTCGTCTTTCCATTAGGCAGGGGTTCGGGGTCCAGAGCTAGTGCATAGGTGGGCATCAGCTCTCAGGGTGCATCATTCCGGCAAGTCAGGGCTGTGTTGAATGCTGTGCCGGAGGCCAGCGGAGGAGGAGGAGGGGAGGTTTTTCCTAGGACTCCAGTTGTTACACGCACGTCCCTGCCTTGGAAAAGAGGTTGGTGCGAATTTGAGGCGGAGGAGGAAGATGAGGAAGATAGTTTGCTAGTGCCCTTTCGACCATAGAGCTTGGGAAATTCAATGGCTCCATCTTCTCACATGAGTGCTTGGATGCTCCATTTCCTCCCAACATGATCCTCGCATTTATGGCCATCAAAATGAACAAAACAGTTTACTGGGTGGCCACCCTCCTGGATCCCGGTACAAAACAAAAATCAGCACTTTCCTTCAACTCAACCCAAATAGAGAGTAAAATGCAGGAAATGGAGACCTTGCTGATTGTTCAAACTGAGACATCTGTTGCGTCTGCTTCACGTTCATCAAATGTCACGGTGGAACAACTTCACAGCAGTCTACAGCAGTATAGAGGTGGACAAGACAGCACGTAGAGGCGACAGCTGCAGCAGGCAAGGTGGCAGAAGCCTAAGGGTGAACCTCTGGCAATCTTTATTTACCACTCACCAACGCATGCAATGCAGGGCACACAGCCAAACACACAGAGGACCAGCTTAAGATCATGGTGCACGACTATCTGCGCCTCAAACCGATGTTTTTGGATGTGTTCCCTGAAACCAATAGACTTCTGGGGTATCCTCAAATTGGACGAAATGGACCCGAGCTCGATCGCAGCCATAGAGGTGTGTCTGCCACAGCAGCCAGGCGTCTATATCTGAGCGGACCTTCAGCACAGCTGGCAGGAGTCATTTACCGACAAATCAGCAATCCGACTTTCCACAGTTATGTGGATCGGTTTGAATTATACTATCAAGATGAAATCAGGCATGGATCTCTGATGATGTTGTGGCCCAACTTGCGAGGTCCCACGATTAGTTGCTGGTCTACTTCACTTTCCTCTCCATACTGAAATGTTCCTTCTTGAAAAACTTATTTTAAATGATTCATTTCTTACTGCAATTTTTATTCTCAATACCCAAACAGTTATTTTTGCTGGTTTTGCTGTCGAGGAGGCTAAAAGACACCAAAGGTATCATGACAAAATCCAATATTCCATTTACTCACTTCATCATTTAGATTTTTCACATTGTCAATGGTTTTGGGGCATGTCTGCCTCCTAATTTTTAACAGTGGCTGTGAGATACAGCATATAATCATGGTCCCTGGAACAGAAATGTGGACTTCTAAGTGGCATTTCTCCTTCACAATTTTTAACAGTGGTGAGAAGATCATATATATATTTTTTGGGGTCTTGTTGCTGTTGAGATAACAAGCGTATACTTCATGGTCCTTTGGAACAGAAATGTGGCTTCTAAGTGGCATTTCCTCCCTCACAATTTTTAACACGTGGCTGAGAAGTCATATTTATAATTTTTTGGGGTCATTTGCCTGTGAGATACAAGCAATTAAATCATGGTCCTTTGGAACAGAAATGTGGCTCTAAGCGCATTTTCTCCTTACACAATTTTTAACAGTGGCTGAGGAAGTCATTTTTATAATTTTTTGGGTCTTGTCTGCTTTGAAATGCAGCAATACTAAGGTCCTATTCTAAAAAATGTTGTTTCTAAATAGACATTTATTATTCACAATTGTCAAAGTGGCTCATGGTCATGTTTGAATTCTTTGGAGGGCATTTTGCTGTGCATGCAGCTATACTTAGGTCCTACTTCTAAAAAATGTTGTTTCTAACAGGACATTTTGTTCTTCACAACGGTCAAGAGTGGTTCAAGGGTGATGGGCTGTCAGAACGGAATAGGTAGGACACTGTTAATGGACACATAGTGCAAAATGACTTGTGTTGCAAGATCTTTAACATACTATCAATCCCTGTATGAGACAACCCATTTAATACAATTAAAAAAGAGAAACAAAGACATGGTGGATTCCATCCGATTTGCTAAAAATGTGGTTTTATTGAATTAAAGTACTAAATACCCTGCATGTACAAAATAGCTGTTAAAAAAAAATCCTCTGGAATTGTACAAGGGTGGTACAGGAAAACTTGGACCAGATTGTTGGGTATTCAGAGGACATGGAGTAATGGAGCTACGGACAGAGAACATAAGTACAGAGACCATTTCATCCAGCCACTTGAGTAAAATGAGAAAAGAATGCCAAGATAAATGGGCACTGGGTGTAACAGGAGCGTTATCCACCAGTATTTCCAAGTGAAGCTCAATTGGTCCACACTCATACGGAGGCAAGCCGCTTACCAGGTATGACTGTGTACTGAGAAGGCTGAGTTCTCACTCACACTTTTTCCCGCTCCGCACTCTTTCAGAACACTGACAGTTTTCGTTGCTGAGTCATCAGGGCATTTTAACCTGCGTGTGTAATAGATGAAGGACGCCAGCTGGGCTCTCACCCAACCCACTGTTACTCCGGCCCAGGGTCATGCTGTGGCCAGGACAGGTATAGTCATGTTCCAGTGAAACTATAATGGTGGTTGAAAGTCTCCATTTTTCCGGCACTTGTAAAAGTGGGGGTCATGCAGGTGTGGGGCTCATGCGGTGGCCCAGGACAGGTATAGTCAATGTCCAAGTGAAACTAAAATGGTGGTGAATGACTTCCTTTTTCGGCACTTTTTAAAATCTGGGGTTATGAGGTTTGGGGCTATGCTGTGGGCCCAGGGACAAAACAGGGGTATAGTCAATGGTCCAGTGAATCTAAAATGGTGGTCTGAAAGACTCATTTTTCGGCAATTTTTAAATTGGGGTTATGCAGTTTGGGGCTCATGCTGTGGGCCCAGGAATGTATAGTCAAATGTCCAAGTGAACTAAAATGGGGTGGTTGAAAGACTCACTTTTCCGGAACTTTTTAAATGTGGGGGTCATGTCAGGTTGGGGCTCATGCTGTGGCCCGGACATGGTATAGTCAATTGTTCTGTTCAACTAAAATGGTGGTTTAAGGACTCCTTTTTCCGGCACTTTTTAAATGTGGGGGTCATGCAGGTTTGGGGCTCATGCTGCGTTCCAAGGACAGGGATTTTTCAATGTCCAAGTTCAAGTCAAATGATGGTTCATTTTCATACTGCTTCCTGGCACTTTTAATTTGTGGGGATGCGGTTATAAGGGTCATTGCTGTGGTTCAAGACAGGGATAGTGATTGATGTGTGACTTTTTCTCTCTGTGGCTTTTTTTGCCCATGTGTTGTGCTATAGATGGTATCAGGTATCCATTTGACTTGTTGTGGCTGTTAATTAAAGCTTCTCCAGCACTGATTGTGTGTAAGAATGCAGGTGTTGTTGCTCTCACATAGAGTTTAATGGTCGTCGGAGATGATCGACTATCGAAGAACCTTATCGATGGTGGACCGACTATCGACTATCGATGGATGTCGATAGCCAACGTAATCGCTCAACACTAGTTCTAATTTACAGTGCCACATGCAACTATAGCACAGCATCTACGGGTATGTTCACACGATGTACTGCGCCGCAGTACATCGTGTGTTTCGGGAGCTCACGCTAATACGCGCGTAGTCCCGTGACGCAGGGGGGGGCGTGTGTGGGTGGGGGGGGGGGGGACCCCCCCCCGCCCCCCCCCCCCCCAGGGGTGGGACCGGCAGCCCGCTGGCCCCATGCTGGACATTCATTTCGCGGACGTGTATTCCGCCGGTAAGCTAATCTAACCATGTCACTTATCTTCCCGTGCGTACAATACGATCGTATTGTACGAGTGGGGAGAGGAGGCGTAATCCATAGTTCCATGGATTACTGTAATTTCGGAGCGCATCTCGCCCGTACTAGAGCGCAAATACGCGGCGAAATGCGCGCCGAAATTACTCCGTGTGCACATACCCTTAGAGCGTGGAAAAGAAGGATGGAGGTGCTTTTAACTTGTTTACAGAATCCAAGGTTACCAGCAACTGCAAGTTACCTGCATGACATTCCTAGTCCAATATTCCTCACATGTACCTGATTAAAGAATCAGGAGTACCAAACAGAAGGTCTTTGTGACTGAATTAAATACTTAATCGTAGTAACGGTTCATCTCTTCCACATTGCTATTTATGTGCTACGGACCATGGCCAGCCTGTCTGCAGCATAAAACTAAGCATCATCTTGTAAGGTAATGTCATTCTCATAAGACCATGCCGAGTTATCACACAGTATGTACAGGCTGGCCACATTTAAGAAGGACGCACCGCTGGCCTGCCTGCTGCAGAGAAGTGAATGTGTTTTCATGAGAATGAAATCATCTTCTGTGTTCCTGCCGTGGTTTGCAGAAATAAAGAACATGATCTTATAAGATGATGGCATTCTCACAAGATCATGCTGAGAGAATCGCTCTGACACATCTAATCGGACAGGATCAGGGACTTCTAGTGCATGTTTCCTTGCAGCATTGAATCTGAACCTCCCACCAGACAGATTCAATACTGCATACTGGTGGGCAAAAAATTACACAATTGCATAAATGAGCTAAGAGTTGGGGACATTTCACATTTCTAGTCCTAAAAATAAAAAGGTACAATAAAACGAAATTTGCAGAACTGAATTTTTTGACTAATTCACAGGTTCTCTTTCTTAGGAAAATGACAGGTTTGATCTCCCACCTCCCTCCTAAATCACTGACATATAACATCTGAGCAAGTTTGGACACACCTATGCTGATGGTCAACAGGGCACATCATAAACTAGAAAAAATGTAGTATACCACACAAAACTTACTTTACAAGCTTACATCAGCTGGCCGTTGATAAAGCCAGAAGCATGTGCTGAAGTTTTCTCAAGAACCCTCCCAAAGCCTTTTTCACTGGACTTAAAGGTGTTGTCTCACTACAAGGATTGCTTTTTAAGTTAAAGCTCTTGCAAAAACAAGTCACTTGGCAATATATGTCCATTAACAGTGGTCTAATATTTCCTAGATATCCCTCTTGTATGGGCTGCATCAGCATCTAGGTCACTATAGCTTTAGGACCTGTTTGATCCTATTCTCCTGATAGGGCTGCCAGTGCTGGTCACTATAGCTACAGTCCTGGTGTCCACGCAGCTCATCACTGCAGGCTAGTATTAGCCCAGTAAAGCCAGTAAATTAAAAAATTAAACTGAGAAAACAGGACTGAGGTAAGATGAATCGATATAGTGAGACAATCCCTTTAACTGCTTGGTTGCATGCGTGAGATCAGAATAGCATGTAGTCAGGGCTGTATTTAGAGTTGGTGCTGACCTAGGCACTGAGTATAAATATGCTTTTTTTCAGCAGTAGAGCTGAATTTGTCTTTTATATGGCTCGCTCTTAGGGTCAATTCACATTTTGGAATTTTCCAGTCAGAAAAATCTGACATTTTCCTAAGAATTTTAACTTTAACCCCTTACCGCAGGAACCAGTTTTGGCCTTCCTGACAGAGCCCTGGTTTTAAAATCTGACATGTGTCACTTTATGTGAGAATAACTTTTTGGACACTTTTACCATATCCATGTGATTCAGAGGAATGTTTCTAATGACACATTGTGCTTCTAGTTAGTAATACATTTTGGTCCAAAAAGCCTTGTTTATTGTGAAAAATATCAAAATATCATGAAAATGTGCAAAAATTTTGCAATTTTCAAAAATTTTAAAAATTTTTGCGTAAGACAGAAATTATTCCCCTCAAAATATTTTTTAACTAGCATTAACCATATGCAATATAGGGTGGGAAATTTTTTAAATGTTTTTTTTTTTTTTGTACCACATAAGGGGGTTAGAAAATAGTAGTAATTTTTACATTTTCAAGAAAATTTTAAAAATAGATTTTTTTTAGGGGGCCAGTCATTCGGGCGGGGCTTTGAGGGGCCTGTATGTTAGTACCCCCCCTATAGTAACAATGCCCTTAAAGTATTTAAAAAAGGATTTAAGAAGTTTTTTTTGACCTTTTAGATATTTCACAGAAATTTAAAGGGAAAGTGGAGGTGGGGAAAATTTCAAAATTTCACTTTTTTTTTGCAGATTTTTCAATTTTTATTCATTATTCACTGGAACACAGTAGATGTGACCATGGAAATGCAGCTTAATATTGATTCCTCAGATTTTGACATTTTCAGATGTCAATATTGATTCCTCAGATTTTGACATTTTCAGATCCCATATGTGGCCCTAGTGCATTATTTGGCTCAACCATAAGCCCCAGAATAGGAAAACCCACCTACTGGACTCTGGTCTCATTTTCATTACAATTTTTATTTAAGGCGCCATTTCGGGTTTGCGGACCCCCTAAGGTGCCTAAACCTAATAAATTTCCCTAAAAGACCCCATATTGGAAACTACACCCCTTACAGAATATATCCAAGGTGAGTGAGTATATATCGACCCACAGGTGTTTCACAAATTTTTTTAGCGTTCGGCTCTGAAAAAAACCCATTTTTTTTCCAATCTGCAATTTTAGCTTAAAATGTTTAATTTTTACAAGGAATCTAGAGATGGGCGAATTTCCCGAAATTCGTTTCGTTCACTTCACCGAATTTCTCGGCAAAAAATAACTTCGTTCCGAATTACTTCGGCACGAATCACGTTAAAAAACAGCAAATTTCCAGGCTGCACAGAGCCTGCAGGTGCTGTAGAACGTTGTGCCATGCTTAAATATGCAGAGGGAGCTTGGTTGGTCTTCATACAATGTTGTGTTTTAGTATGACACGCACATGACTGGCCGCTCTTAAAATCGCTTCACTCTAAAATTCCCTGGGCACTTAAGAGGTCAAAACTGACCAAAAAATGAAGGGGGAATGTAGCCTGATAAAGTCATGCCAGCGACAGCTGGAAAAAACAAGCTGAGGGCTCAGGTGGCAACATCAGTGACAGAGTGTGAAGGTGATGGTGGCAGCCAAGCAGCATGAGGTCAGAGAGTGGCACAATGATATTCTGGAGGTGGCAAAAAACAGGAGTAGGCCACAGAGTGAGGCCAAAGAGTGGGACAATGACACAGTGTGGAGGTCACGGCAGCAGCCACAGCAGCAGCATGAGGTCAGACAGTGGCACAATGACAGTGTGTGTAGGTCACGGTAGCAGCCACAGCAGCAGCATGAGGTCAACAGTGGCAACAATGACAGAGTGTGCAGGTCACGGCAGCAGCCACAGCAGCAGCATGAGGTTTTGACAGTGGCACAATGACACAGTGTGGTAGGTCCCCGGCAGCAGCCACAGCAGCAGCATGAGGGCAGACAGTGGGACAATGACATTCTGGAGGTGGCAAAAACAGGAATAGGCCACAGAGTGGGACAATGACACAGTGTGGAGGTCCCGGTAGCAAACCACAGGCGCACATGAGGTCAGACCCGTGGCACAATGACACATGTGTAGGCACGGGAGCAGCCACAACAGCAGCATGAGGCGAAAGTGGCCCCCTGCCAACAGTGTGGGGTACACAGCAGCCAAGCCGCATGGTAAGACAGTGGCCAATACGGGTTGTAGGTCACGGCACACCCACGCACACATGAGGTCAGACACCCAAAAATTGACATTCGGGAGGTGGCAAAAAACGGGAATGGGCCCAGAGTGGCACAATAACAGAGAGTGGGGGGTTGCGGCGGCGGACATAGAGGGGTCGAGAGGGGCACAATGACACAGGGGTTTGGGTCAGGGCAGCACCACAGCAGCCATCAAGGGCCAAAAGAAAAGTGGGCAAAAAAAAATAGGACAAGTACTAAAATGGGTGGGGCAAAACAGGAGGGCAAAGTGGACAATGACAAGTGTGTAGGTCACGGCAGCACCACAGCACCATGAGGTCGACATGCACAATAATTCTGGAGGGGGCAAAAACAGGAAAGGCCACAGAGTGGCACAATACGAGAGTGGGGGTCGGCGGCAGGAAAAACAGAGAGGTCAGAGAGTGGCAAAAGACACAGTGGAGGTCAGGGCAGCAGCCACAGCAGCAGCTGAGGTCAATATGGCACAATAAAGAGTGTGGGGGGGTGGAAAAACCCAGTCCCGGTAAAGAGGTTGGTGGCGGGTGGAGAAACTTTTCACAGATGTGTGGCATCGGGTGGTGGCGGCATCAGAATAGTGGTGAGGCAGGATTTAAACCCCCCAGACTCATTTTTTTCACATTTTTGGGTTTTGAGGCGTCATGGTTTGATGTAGTTGACCCCAAAGGGCTTTGGGGGTTTGGGGAAATCCTGGCCGATCCACCCCGATTCATTTTGAAAAGGTCAGTCTTTTCCACATTTCCCGGGGAAAGGGGTTCTCCTTGGGGGTAAACGATGGCCCCCGCTGATAACACCCCCTTTGGGAAATGCCACACACAGGCCGGGCAGGACAGCTTCCCACTGCAAACTCGGCAAGTTGCGGCCACACATCCAGTTTGGCTGCCCAGTAGTCCAGCGGATCTTCTAACTGGGGTGGCAGAGTGCTTTCCAAGTAGGCCACCACCTGTTGGTTCAGGGTCTGCTCCAGGTCCTGCTGCTGCTGGCAACTGCCCTCCTCACTAAGCGGGTGAAGAAAGCTGCTCATCAGTGACTCCAGACTTAGGTTGCTGCTGATGGAGCTGGTACTGCTCCGACCCCCCCACCTTCCCCAGCAGCCGCGGCAGTATACGTGAGCGCTGGAAGAACCCCCCGGTCAGACCTGTCAAAGGAGGGACGATGCCGCACATGGCAGCGGCCAACTGACTACGGAGGATTTCCCTATAGTATTTGAGTTTGTCCTCCCTCTCAATAGCTGGGAAAAAGGCTCCCATTTTGGACCGGTAGCGAGAGTCCAATAGGGTGGAGAGCAAGAAGTCATCCCTCTGCCGTATGCTGACTATTCGGCTGTCACTAGCCAGGCAAATCAGCATGCTGCGGGCCATCTGCACAAGTGACTCCGAGGGGCTCCCTGCCTCCATCTCCACTGTATTTCTGCCACGATGCTTGCGGGTCATCTGCCTCGTCTTCCTCATCTCCATCTAGCTCCTCCATCTGCTCCTGCTCCTCCTCTCTTGTCACCTGGTAGAAAATCCACTCATTTCACCAGACAATGCTTCTGCTCCAATGTCCTCCTCCTCCTCCTCCATTTCAGTCCCCACCGGACTCATGTGGCCGCGAGATGTAGTCACCACGTCTCCAGTCCCCTGCCTAGACAGATTTTCAGCATCTGTTCCAGGACATGAAGCAGTGGAATGACGATATTCATCCCGTAGTCCTGGCGACTGACAAATAACGTGGCCTCCTCGAATGGCCTCAACAAACGGCAGGTGTCACGCATGAGCTGCCACTGGCTGACGTCAAAGTTACACAGGGGAGTACTTCTGTCTGCCTGGATCATCAAAAAATCGTTAATGGCCTTTCTCTGTTCATACAGTCGGTCCAACATGTGCAGGCTGGAATTCCAACGGGTGGAAACATCGCATATCAGAGTGTGTTGGGGGAGGCCGTTCTGCCGCTGCAACTCGAGGAGGGTGTTCATGGCTTTGTACGAATGGATAAAGTGCATGCACAGTTTCCTGGCCATTTTCAGAATGTTCTTAAGATCGGTGGAAGACTTCAGGAACCTTGTCACAACCAGATTGAACACGTGCGCATGCAGGGCGCATGGACCATCCCTCCTTGGTGCAGCGCGGGACACCATGTTCCTCCCATTGCGTCACCATGGTTCCTATTTGCAGTTGGCGCGGAGGAAAGCCCCACATCGATTTCTTGCTGCATGACGCGGAAACAGTTCCCCCCCTGTGTGACTTCGTTCCCCGAGGCAAGCCAGGTGTAGAACGCGTGACACCGGTCCCTTTTACAATTGGTATGTTTGGAGATACTTTGGAGGCTGAGATGGGGGGTGGAGGAGGGGAAAGGCGAAATTGGGCAGGAGCCGCGTTTAAAAAGTGGAGGAAAAGGGGTCCCCTGTCCAAGTTTTTGGGTGTGTCTGGGGGAAGCACTTTCACCCGGGGCCGTAAAGGGAATGTACTGGCCTGCCCGTAGTTACAGCTCGAGTCCGCGCCCTGCCCCTTGGGAAAAAAAACCCGATAAGCTCAAGGACGGGGCCCCACCTTCTGTTCTACTATTTATAAAAGTGCTGGTTCCCTTTTTTGGGAAGAAATTAGGCTTGGAATCCCCATCTGGCTGGACAAGCCATTGTTCTCTAAAGGTGCAGAGTCACCTTTGGAAAGGGGGGATGCGTCCCAACAACTTGGACAGGAGCCGGTCACTGCTGACCTTGGAGGGTTTTGGAGATACGTTGTCTCTTTGCATCCCCTCACTGAAGGTGGCGCCTGATTGGGAGGGCAGGGCATCGGGGACCGGGAGATGAGTCAAGAGAAACAGCCCCCTTTTTGCAGAGGTGGTGGGCCTTGATTGCCCCAATGGCATGGTTGCCATGGGCGCTGCTGTGCGCTGTTGTGCGGCGCAGGATGGCCCACCCATTTGAGCCACGTTTTCTCCAGGCCACCGGATGGTGACGTGCATGTGTTGCGAGGGGCCGTGGGGTTGCCAACGTTAGCTCCCCGGCCACGCTTTATTTTTGCTTACGAGTCTACATTCCCCAATTCGGGTCTCCCGGGTCTTGCAAAGAACTGCCACCCCGAAATATCGGTTTTACTGCCAAAACCTCCGCACGAGTGACTACGCCGGCTTTTTCCTCGCTGAGCCCTGTGCCCTCTTTTTGGACCGGAAAAGGGGGTTTTTTTTCCCGTGGCCCCCCTTGGCTCGCCCTACATGTTACCTGTTGATCACGGCCACACAACCCCTTTTGGGTGCGCGCTGCCTGCGCGAAGCTGAGCCCCCTTCTCCTGACGATGATGAAGCCCTTGCCTCACCGGCTCCAAATGCGGTCGGCTATCATATTATTTGTGTTTTCATCGTCACGTTATCCTATCACCCGGGCTTTGGGATGCAGAGGCTGACCCTCACAACTGACCCCCCATGACACTTCAACATCTATACTTTGGCCTTCTGCAAGAAGCAGGGGTATTGCCCCCCTTTCTTCGCTGCCAAGTAGCTGTGATGCCTCCCCAAATTTTCATCCTCGCTATATAGTGGCCTAAGCCCGACCCCATAGTGATCTCTGCATGGGGAACCGGATGGGACAGAGGTGGGTTTGGGGCAGGTGGGGCCGCTGACCGTCCCGGGCCCTGCCAAACTAAGGGTTGTGTCTGCGTTTTCCCCGCTCTTGGGTGGGGTTGTCAGTTTTCATTGGGGGGAAGTGGATGACCAGTCAACCAATCAGAACCTTGGGTTACTGAACAACACACTGCGCTAGTGACGCGGCAGTTGGGCCCCCACCGAGTGACCCCTGCTGCGTCGTCCCTTGCTGTGTGGGCCGGGCCCTTGA